>JBAGKK010297389.1:0-20148 GCA_037177015.1 Euceroptres primus
TATATATATAAATAAATTCTACGGAAATTAAATTTTTTTAGAATAAATGAAACTTTTCTAGCTTTTATTTTATATATTACTTATAATTATAATTATATGTCTTTTATGATTGATTATCATTTGATAATTATCATTTGATTTGATTTCATGGATTTAGATTTAGTACGAATTTCCATAATCGGTTTCTCCCTGAATGCCTGAATACGCCGGTTTTACTTATTTTCGTTTGTAAAAAACTTAATGGTTGTTTCTCGCTAATTAAATTTTATTCTTTACAAGGTATCACATACATTGTATGATTTAAAGACTTGCGCGGAGATTCATACAAAATATTTCTGTTTTAACAGTGTAAAACAAACTTACAATTAGATTAAGAAATTGAAAAACTAATACGAAAAAACAATCTTTCATTTTTTTCTATAAAAATAATCAAAATGAGAATTTACTGAAAGCAAATGTAAATAATTTCGAAAGCATTGCGTGAGAAATTAAATATACAAATAAACTACTCAATTTACGGATTTCGAATACCTTTATAAATCAAAGGAATTAGGTAATACTCGTGCAAGAACTTTCTACTTGATTTTTCTAGTTTCTAGTCAATCGATCGATAAACGTAATTATTTTTCTTGTCTATATATTTTCTGCAAAAAGACTTGAAACGAAGACCTTGCGTCAATTCCTTTTTCGAGTGAAACTTTCCTAATTTAATTTTCGCGGTCAAGTACCTAATTCAGTACCAAAAGACGTACTGTCTTAAATTGTAAATAACAATTCGAAATATTGATGAAATGAATGAATTTTATTGCACGTTTTATCAAGTTGCAATAAATTTAAGAATGAAAAAGAAGGAGAAGTTTTAAAAAATAATTATTGGCGAAAAATGAACAAAACGGAATAAATTTCTTTAGACATTTTAAAAAAATGTATACATGCGAAGAAAAATTGAGGATAATGATAAGTTGATGAAAGAAAACGAAGCACAACGGTAATTAAAAAATGATTCATGATCATTTCATTTATAAGATTTGTACCGACTGTTTAATAAAACATTCATACATTTATAGTTATTCTTCTTGATATAGGTTGACTTTTTTTTTAAAGATCAGGATTCTCATCGACCGTGACATCTTGTTTATGTACAATTGTATATTGAAGATTGAATCATTCTAACGGACGCAATTAAGAATTGAGATGCTGTTGGCTGATTTCATCCGTTCTTCAATGACCAATCAACGGACCTTGATAATTTTCTAGCCCGTTTTGCGTCGTCGATAACAATGGAGTAGCAATAAGTTTAAATGTCGTTTGCGCGGGATAATTACGTTGGTAGCTCCGAACAACTTTGTGGAAACCGTACTCGAAGGATTTTGCGAGTTTACTCATTGTATCATACAATTGTGTGCTGCTATGTAACTATGGCCTGATTAAAGATATGGAGTTGACTACAGCAATTGTAATTACCTACTTTTAAGAGTAGTGAATAAAGAAAAAGTTCCTCTGGAAAATTGTGCAAAGAACCTAAAAAGTATGTCCTAGGCCCTGGCCCAGTTTTTCTAAAATGGAGCCTGTCTGATGCCCTTAAATGTCGCCTGGGAGTGTGCTTTCTCGCGAATGCCAATAAGATAAGAAAAAAAGAAGATAGACAGGTCCAAGGCAGTGCACTGCAATTGCGAAGGCAATAGCAGCCATGCTGACAAAAAAGTCAAGGAAACGAGGGAAAGCCGACAGACTCGATCGACCTTAATTGTTGGTAAACGCTTATCCATTCCCAATGATTTTGCTGACAAAAGAAATTGGAAAAATTTATCGATCTGACACATTACAGTTTCTGAATTGCTTCTTGCTAACTTTTAAATCATTACTTTAATCTACTAACACAAAATTATCAGATGGGCAAAAATTTTGAATGTTGAACTCTTTTTAAATGGATCAGGTAAAACTTCAAGGATTTTCAGCAAACATGTTGATGTAATTTTTACTATAAATTGAATTATATAAGATTGTATACAATCTTGGATGCAACTGGCCACTTAAAAACAGATTTACAAGAACCCATGTAGCAGTTACAAACACGTAAGCATGTTATCTTAAATTTTAAAATCTCCTGATGTCAGGCAAGAGCGTTTAACTGTGACCAGACGTTTATCTCCGAACTGAATCTGAAAGCTGTTCCTAATTACTTGCGTCCTGTTCGTAGAACGCGAATATCCATGGGGTCCGAAGAAAAATGCTTCAAGCCTCTGGCAACAAAATATATAATTTGACTTTCGTTCTGCAAATTAAAGTTGACTTTCGCTTTGCATCGTTAGCATTCTCCAGGCAAGTGACACAACTAAAAAAAAGGGCCTGTTCACTTTGAAAAATCCCTCTTTTTTATTTACTTCCCGCAAGAGTTTTTTATGCTGCTGCTCAAACCAAAATAGAAGGTATAAAGAAGTTGCAGGAAATGTGAAAAAAAAACTGAATGCTAACGTTGAACGTATCAAGTCGTCGAACTCTTTCTTGTAGTTTTTTTTTACATGGGTGTGTCGAGAAATTGTGGCAGGAATAGAAATAGACTATAGATAAATTGTCGAGCATTCGAGTCACGAGCTAAGAGTCTTATGCATTTTAAGAAGCACATGTCTGGTCTGGTCCACACGTGACGTTTTCGGTTTGGGAGAACACTCGGGAGAACATACGAAGCGGCACTTAAGGAGAAAGTTACAGATGATAAATTAAAATTTGTATGGAAAAATTAATTATTATAATGATAAAAAATGTTGAAAATGTGGTGTTAATTTACTATATTTTTAATTGAATATGAGAATATTAGATACAAATTAAATTAATATATGAAATTACTCTAGGATATTTAAAATCTGGATCATCAAGTCCATATTATTATTAACGTTAAACATTAAACATCTTAATACTCAATTTATAATTCACTTATCTTCATACTTTATATCTGTAGATAAGTTTTTAAATTAAGAATGTCAAAAGTGACAGAATAACGTTTTGCATAATTTGACTTTATCACAGAAAAAACAAAGAATAAAGTTAAAAATTAACTTCACTAAAGACCAAAATATGAGGAAAATTTTCTTTTGCTTTATCATGACAATACATGTATTTTAACTGAATAAAAAAGTTGACTGAATAAAAAGTTATTCCCTCTAAAAAATTATCTGCAACAAATATCCTTAGTTTTTTTTATGTTCAGACCAAAGTTCAGAAACTTCAAAAACCAGACTTCCGTTCTTAGTAGAAAGAAACATCTGGATCTATGGGAAACATATGTTGTTACGAAGAAAATGGTTCAGCACACATTTTTTAAGTACCTTCTATAAAAGTGTCAACGCTCAAACGAAATTCGGTAGGCGTTCTCCGTAGGAAGCCAAGAGGCGTAGAGGGAAATTTCACATTAACTTCATTTTTGTTTTTGGAAAGTAAAAAAATTGGTCGTAAATACGTCTACTTAAGAGGTCAAGTGCGCCAATTAGTCTTTCAATGATAGCGGTTTCATATTTGAACAAGGGTCTATGCGCCCATGGCACAGTAGCTTTTTTTAAAGAAAAACAGTGAAGTTTATTTGTATATAATTTGTATGTTTTCAAGCAGTTTTTCTGCCAGATGGCCATCTGTTTTTTGGGATCATTAAAAAAAATTGTATTGCATGTTTTAAATATTTTAAAGTTTAAAGTAAACAACAGAGTTTACTTAAATATAGAAGATTTCACTTATGTGAATAAATATTATTTATACTTGCAGTATCTATGTTTGTAAAAAATTCAATGTAGTCTGTACGTGCAATATAGAATTTCTGAATTCCATGGAAATTAAACAGAAGTTTCTATAAAACCATAAGACGTAAACTTATATAATTTCCTAATATGAATTTTTATGAGCTTCTCTGAATTTCAGATATTTTTTCTTTTAAATCTCTCCAGGAATTCTGTATACGTTATTGACGAAAATGATTCATTAAGAAATGTAAATTCTTAATCAGAGAAATATTTCATAATTGCTGTGAAATTCGAGGGGCTTTAAAACAATTGACCAAATTTATAGAAAATAGTGTTGAGCTATGAACGAACACTCAGAAAAAAGTTTTTTACATTCAAACAACATTTTTTTAAATAAAAAATATAATTGTATTGCTAGGGTACGAGCACCAGTCGTTGGCTCTGCGCCGGTCGTTGGCACCCCTCTCTAGTTTTCTCAAAATAAAATAATACAAATATTTAGCGTATTTTGCCTACGCCAGTTGAATTGTACTGTAATTTTTACAAAAAATTTATATACAACTTATATAAAACAGTTACATGTTCACCCGTTAAATAATTAAATTCATTTATATTCTTAGGGTGTCAAGATTTTTACACTTTTTCTAAAGAAATGAAATTTTTCTTCTCTAAAGAATAGAAATTCTAAAAAAACACTTTTATATATTGCCACAGTAAAGTTATAAATAAAACTACTTCATTTCATGTGAATATTATAAAGAAATATCGAAAGTTTATTAAAAGTAAGAATTAAGACTTGTTAGTAATTTTTTAATTAATTTTGAGGGGGGTGCCAATGGAATTTTATATAAAATGTATCGTCTCCAGTCGTTGGCACACCTGTTTGGATACAAAAAATTGAGGTTATGTCATCATGTTTACAATGTTTATGCTGCAATTTTAAATGAAAAAAAGTTAGAAGGACAAAAACGACCAAAATAAAGTGAGTGGTTTTAAAATTAACATTTTTACATTTACACGAATGAATTAATCTGATCTTTATAAAAACCGAAGTCACACATAAAATAAGTCAGAATATTATTTATTATTCTGAATTATAAATCACATGAATCTATTTTTAGACAAAAATAATGTTAAATGTAAACTTAAGATGTATCCTAGTTATGGGTATTTCAGCCTTTGTTGCAGATAAAAAATGAACTAAATTATAGAAATTTTCGCCAAAAATATACTCTGAAATAGAAAATACAGATATTCTGTTTTTAATGTGTGTATTTTTTACAATTTTTCTCAGACATAATAGTTTTTAATTAGATTAGAAAAAAATCAGAAAATGTAGAATTTAATTTAATGAAGAGTACAATGAAATGTGCAATTTTTATGAAAAATGGGCACAAACTTGCAAAATTAGTAAAAATAAGTCTACGCAAAATTATAGTCCTCGGCACTGCAAACCCCGGTGGTTGGCACCCCCTCCGGCACCCCCACCGACTGGTACTCATGGGGTCAAAAAACATTTTTTTGATTCAAACAAATATTATGTATTTGAATCAAAATTTTTTCTGATCAATCAAATGTTTTTTGAATATAAACAAATTTTCATATCAAATTAAGAAAAAGCGGTAAAAAACTTTTTTTTTAACTTAAAAATAAGTTTTCTCTGAGTGAAGATATAATTCATATATTTATATGAATTACGTTTGATTCAATGCTTCATATTTTTTATATTATTTAACATAAAAAATATGAAACATTGAATCAGACGTTTCAGCCAGAAATATTCACCAGTGAATATTCATGAGCCTTCATCAGTGATTTATTTCTGGACAATAAAAAAAATTTTGTTTTGGAAGATCCTTCTCAAAAAATTAATGGCCAAAAAACCTCGCAATTTCAATAGTTCATTGTTGTCGCTTTTCCGCAATGCTGATTGGATTTTTAAAATAATTCGAAACTTAGATCAAGTTCAAGTCATAAACGTGTTTTTTCGTTTTTAAATGTAAAAAAATACAAGACTAATTGGTAAATGAAATAATTCGAAATGAAAAGTGCGTGATTATGTTTCGTAATTTTGATATAAAATTAATGAAAAGTTGTAATTTAAAAAAAATCCTTCTAAAAAAAATTGATTCCTTCTCTGAAAAATTGATGGTCAAAAAACCTCGAAATTTCTAGGCAAAAGTGAAATTTTAGAGGGCGACCGATTGAAGAAATCTCCGCCGCTCCGCACGCGTTCAAAAACTCTTTGTCAATAATTTATATCATGTGAAATAATGCGGATAAAAAATTTCTGATTGCACCCCTAAAAAGATCAGTTAAAGAACTTATAGAATCTATCATAATCCAAAAATCGATTTTTTGACTAGTAGGTCCCTTTTCTCGGATCGCGTCACATTTCATTGTTGTCGCTTTTCCGCATGGCTGATTGGATTTTTAAAATAATTTGAAACTTAGATCAAGTTCAAGTTATAGATGTGTTTTTGTTTTCAAATTTCAAAAAATACAGGACTAATTGAGGAAGAAGCGGCCAAAAATGCATAAGTCCATTTTTCATGTTTTTAAGATAATTGCAAAAATGCTGTATCTTAAAAACGAATAATAACATCTAAATACTAATTTCATCATTAAAATTAGTTGGCATCCACAATAAATAACAGAGAAAGAAAAAATATTTACCTAGTCCCGCATTGAAGTAATTAACAAAATTAAAATGGACTTACATATTCACTTTTGCCGCTTATGAACACATTTTTCAAGTTTTAAACGTGAAAACAAAAAAAAAAATAAAAGTATTTGGTATAAATATGACTGTGTATCATATTTAATCCCCTCAAATGATTTTTTTGTTTTAAAATCTTCATTTTTGTAACTTCACTATATGTGTTATAAAATACTGTCAACGTGGTTAATTTTTTATAAATCGTGAAATTTTTTGTATATTTTTAAGAAACAGTTCATAAAGTTTATAAATCTGCAATAAACTATAATAAATTGTTAATAAAAAAATTTTCTTTAGACTTATCCAGTTTTGGTAAAGTACAATATTTTTGAAAAGTGGAAATTTTTTACCTAAAAATATTTTTTCCTATATATAACAATGACAGACGGATTCCTGAGATCCTAAATATATAGAATCTATGCTCATCTCAATTTAAAAAAAAAATGGACTTATTCATTTTTGGTCGTTTACTCCTCAATTTAGACTAATTCAGAAATTACAATAAATAATTCGAAATGAAAAACGCGTGATTATGTTTCGTAAGTTTAATATAAAATTAATTAAAAGTTGTAATTGAAAAAAAATATAAAAAATTTTATAAAAATGTATAGAAAATAAAAAATATAATTTAAGAAAATTTCTGATTCGAAAATAATTCTGAAGAGAGAAAAATTAAGAGAAGTCGAATTTGAAAAGAAACTAAATTAGAGATCTTCCTGGACTTAAAAATACATTAGTTGGATTTTACTCGCTTCAATTGTGAGAAAACATTATTTAAGGATGCACTCTCCGTACAGTCAACTTCAAAATTAATTAAATCTTTATGTTGATTTATAATATCAAGGAAAATGAACCTCCAAAGTTATTTTTAACGAATGTTTGGGTATTTGTTTCTTTGATTAGGAGTTTACATATCTCAATGAACCACTTTATGCAAAGAAAAATTATGACCTTTGCAAAAAAGAAAAGGTTCAAACATGAGCGTTTTTTTCCTTCGTCTAAGACGAAGGAAATGTGTGCGATTTGAATTTTGTTTACATAATGATTAAATAACACAAATACATATTGTGTTTCCCAATTCCTAAATCCAATTATGATTCGACTGGCGCAATACTTTTTCATCAGTATAAAATCGCCTGAGTCAATAAAGCATGTCATTGGTAGAGAATTTATTAGTCATTGACATTTGTTAGTAGACATATGTATCCAACTGGAATAACCACTGTGGAGAAAGTGCGAAACATTACATTTGAAAATATCCCCAGTTCCCAATTCATCGATCCTGTTGAAATAGCGCAATAAGATTGCGTAATATTGCACACGAGTCCTTCGATATCATCATCCCTTGCATCATTAGACCATCCTAACCCCTACCATCTTTCCCAGCATCCAGTACTCTATTACTCGCTTTTACGCTGTACCTTTCATTAAAACCATGTAATTTCAAGCTAAAATTTTCTTTTTAGCTCCAAAAAGACAACAAAAAAACAGATACCGGAATTCGCAGAGCGTTTTTCGAAGAGTAAAGCGAGCTGCACGAAGGAAGGGAATTAACGGTGGATAGACCAGCAACAGCAGCAGGGAACAGGCACTGTAGCGTGGCATCAACGAGAGGAAGAAGGAGAGAGAAAAACCAAGGGGAAAAGGAGAGAGAAAATGAGAGAAAAAGAGAGAGAGAGAAAGGGAGAGAAAAAGAGGGACAGAGAAGGCAGGGATCGTGGCCGTAGATTGTAACGCAAAGTGGGGGGTAGTCGAGTCCCCCCTTTTCACCCCTCCATGGCTGCCCCCCACAACAAACCCACTGCCACTTCTCGTCAGTTACCGCCGAAGAGACTGGTACGTAAGTACGTATACACGCCGACACGATTCGGTGGCGAACGCCTGGCCAAAAAGGACCCTGATAAGGGAAAACGAAAGGAAAAGAAGAGGGAGAAAAAAACACCAAGAGGGAGAAAAAAACATCAAGAGGGAGGAAAAAAGAGGGTTTGTATAACTTTCAAACCTTGATCGGTTTGGCGCGCTTTCTTGGGGGTTCTCCCTTACATGAGAAGGGGAATCAACCCCTCTTTGTAAAAAGACTCATCCCCCACTCTTCAACCCCTAATTTTGTTCGAACAAGGATTGGCATGGCGTGAAAAGGAAGAAGAGTCCAACTCGAGCAGAAGATCTGGAAATCTCGCGACTCGAGTTGAACGTGACCAGTGCCGAGAGGTCGGTGTTTCGTGAGTGCGTGGAGAGAAGGAAAGGTTGAGGGAATAGGCAAAAGGGCTGTAGGTTGTAGGACGAAGAGAGAGAGAGAAAGAAAAAAGGGAGTTGAGGGAGAGGGAGAACGAGAGAGAAAGAGGGGGTTGAACTGAGAGCGAGAGAGAAGACGCCGCGTGGACAGCTGTGTAGCCGGTTCTTCCCTTGTTTCGACCATTCGTCGCTACGTTTTCGTGACAGATGAGATCGCACGGTAGTTGAAGCCGAGCGCCTAGCGGCGTTCGATGCCGATTGTTGAAAAAAATCCGGAAATAGATTTGAAATTTTAAGAGATATTGTGAAAATCCGAGGAGGATCGTTCAAGTCGGTGAAGAGTTATTACAGATTCCGAGAACAATCAGGAAAATCGGTGAAGAAATAGGGGAAAGTTTTGGTCCTCGAGTTGGAGTGGAAGTCGATTTTTTGTATATTTGTGAACTGATTAACGAAAAAAGGAACAATCATGTTGAAATTACTGGGGGACTTGAAGACCTACTTCAAGTATCAGGAAATTACGACTGACTCTATGGTGTTTCGTCTGCACAATCAGTTTACGGCGGTATTGCTCTTCACGTGTTCGATGATCATCTCTGCAAATCAGTATGTGGGGAACCCCATTTCATGCATTGTTCAAGGACTTCCTACACATCCGATCAACACCTACTGTTGGATTACGTCCACGTTCACGATGCCGGATGCCTTTAATCGGCAGGTGAGTGTTAACCTCGAGAAGATGATTGATAAGAAAAAAGTTTTCAGGATGACAACAATTAGGATTCCTATGATGTGTGTGGAGAATGTTTTTAATTGTATGAAAAGAAAATTGATACCTTGAGAAGTGGAAATGATGCTTGATTTTTAAGTGAATGAGAACCTCTGATGTTTTGTAGATTGTAGAAAATATATTGAATTTCTGAGAAAATGGATGTATATTCTAAAAATCTAGAAGTTCATTCTAGGTGAATATTTGCTGAATCTTTGAAAATTGAAGTGAATGAACAGGAGAAAAATTGTTTTTTATAATTTTTCAGTAAAAAGTTTCTGCAGAATTGTAGTGATCACGTGTGATGAGTCAAAGAATGATTAATCAATGAATATGTGATCAAGTCTTTTTCATAAGGATTTTTTTTAACACTTCGAAATGGTACAAATCAATATTTTAATTAGTTCAAAAACCTGCATTAGATTTGAAAAAGTTTTCCCTTTGCTCTTAGGTGAAAGTAAAAGTAACAGAGACATTAAGCCCCAGACTTTGGTAATGTTTAGAAAATTCATTTTTCGATTACGAATGGTTCTTGGTCATCCAAACAAAAAATTTTTCAAAAATAATTTTTTTTTAAAGTAAAAAGTGAGAAGCACCAGAAATCGATTCCTTGATATGTTCCTTATTATTTCCTCAAATTTCAACATTATATTTGCATTTTTCTCTTAATAAACCCGCTGAATATAAATAAAAAATCGGTAAGTAATTCGTGACATTATTATGTATCAAATACCCTTAATAATAAGAAAATTTTAACTTAAAAGTTATTGTTACATCTTATGAACTGATTTAATTTTCAGTATTTTCACGACTGATAGTTATATTTAAAGGTTCACTGAATTTTAGGATTTAGCGGCCATATTGGATTGGTGACGTCATGCGTTTGGTTTCAAGAGGAAGAATTAATAATCGGTTTATATCGTTTTGTTCAGTAAATGAATTATTTTTCACAATTTAAGGGTTAATAATATCAATCAAGTATTTTAAGTCAATTCAAGTATTACTTTAAGTATTTTAAATCAATTTTAAGAATTTTTTAAAAAAGGACTTTCTAAAATTTATTCTTTATAATAAAATAAAAATTATGTTTACTTTTACACATTTTTAAATTGATTGTTACTTTCAGATTTAATAAATTCTTAATATTTACTCATTTTTAATTAAAAAATTGCTTTAATAATTAATTAACCAGTTGGAAAAATGTTTTAAATAAATTTTCTGATCAATGATTTATTTAACTCAGCTTCGCCTAAGATTTTTGTTTCAACATACGAGTCCTAAATTAAATTTTATGTACCATATACTAATACGCTTAACAGTTGACTAGTGCACTGACCTTACGCAACTAATGAACTGGAACGGTTTGCACTCTTGTACCATTTAAAACTTCAACAACAAAAACCATGGATATTTACAGTGAAAATTTAAGTTTAAAACTTTAAAAAATTTAAGTCTTTCTAAAAAAACTTCACTGAAAGCAATACTGGATTTTTTCAAAATTGCTTTGCATTCTTAATTTACAGAAAAAATTCTGAAATCTAACTAAAAAGTATTTCGTCATGTGTTTTTACTGCTTTACATAATTATGGAACATGTAGTAACAAAGTTTCACCTTTCAGGAGGTCTTAAAGCATTTAAAATAAGTATTTATTGTAAAGTAAACTTAAACAGGAAAATTATGCATTTTTAGTCTTTAGATAAACTTATTTTTAGTTGTTTTTAAATTCCAAGTTTTGTAGTTTAAATTTCAATTCCAACTGCTAAAATAAGCAGTTTATTTACTAATAAAAAAAATCTGAGCGTAGATAAGTCTACATTGCATAAAGGACAAAGTAGACTGGCTTCCCATGCATCGAAATTTCCAGAGAAACGGTTCGTTCTGCCACATTCGCGTGGAGAACGAAGAAAGAAAAAATGGAGGTATTTTCACTTGAGACTTCAAGACTCAAGATAAGAGTTTCAAAAGAAGTATTGTCTTTCAACAAAAACTTTTGCAACAAAATAAAATATGATTTAATTAAAAATGTTTTAATTGAATTGTCTAAGTTCTCTCTATCAGTTGTAAGTAAAATGTAAATTAATTCGAAATAAAACAAATATTTATTTTTCATTTTTATGAAATTTATTCAAAATTATAATGTTGAATAAATACCAATTAGTTTTCAATTCTGACTTCTACTGTTAATCTGACTTACTAATTGATTCAAGCAAAACTCTCAGTAACAGAATTCTATCTCTAATTATCTTAAACAATGTTCGCATGTCGATGTCAAAAAATAGATTGCACAGATGTTCGTTTAGAGTTCGATATTCTTTACAGGTAGTGTTGCGTCATACTTTAAAGTCTCTAGTCACGGACTGGTTTTGATGAATAATAAAAAGAAGCAGCAGTTTTGGTTCAATGTACAATCAGATTGGATTTTAATAAAAAGCCTGGTTTTAAATAGATGAATTAAGATCTCAAAACGTTATTATTTATTATTATTATTAAATAATAATGTTTCAAGATCTTATTTTTCTTGAATGTCAATACTCTACATTCTTTCAATTAATATAATTAAATAACAATATTCTGGTTAAAAATTATATTACATAATTTCTATTGATTTTTTTTTCGATTTCTAAAACCATATATAGATTTTCACACTAGGTGTTCTCTAAATCTAAAGAGTTTATTTTTACAAGCTTTTAATAGCATTTAGTTCTCACTTAACTCTATCAAGTGTTATGCTATACTGATTATGTAAAGATAACCTGTATATATTCTGAGTAGCGAGGAGATAAGGTGTCATGTTATTGACTTGTAATCCAACAATTGAAGATTAATTTCAATATTTTAAATTTTAAGTCGAAAAAGGACTACAAAATTTTTAAATCTGATAAAATAATAAATATCCATTGTTTATTTGTTAAGCAGTTTATAAATATCTAGTGCAAATAAATAAATTTAAAACAAAAAGTAAGCAATTTCTATTTCATACTACGATTCTGAAAGGGTAAAAGAAAAGAAAAAAGAGAAATTCCGCGACTGGTATAAGGTAATATCTAGTGCAAATAAATAAATTTAAAACAAAAAGTAAGCAATTTCTATTTCATACTACGATTCTGAAAGGGTAAAAGAAAAGAAAAAAGAGAAATTCCGCGACTGGTATAAGTACCAACATAAAAGTTTTTATACAGATCATTTTTCGAAGACTCCATTTCTGAAGAAACTGCAACTCACTAACGTCTTTATTTAAGAATTTCTTGGCAAAATTTACAACTTCCTCTTTCAACAAATTGACTTGTCTTCAAACAGTTCCTTATTATATGACTGAGATGTTTTACATACTTTAATTAGTACAATAATTAAAATAATTTTTAATTATATAAAATATGATAGTTCGAAAACATTTTCTCTATTCATAAATCTCAAGTTTAGAATCCAAAGTACTTTGTTTCAGACTGAAGATGAAAATTATTTGAAATGAGATGTAATACGATATCTTTTTGTGTATTTTAAGGCTCAGTTTTTTAGGGACAGATTGTTTTTAAAGGAGATGAGATTGATTCCCTTCAAAATATTTGCTGATAAATGACTAATCTCTTCAACGGTTTTCTCTTCTCCAAAAAAAATAACTCTTTTTTGGTCCATTTTTTAAAACCGTAATAAATTGATAAATTATGATCTAATTATCTTATTCTAAATAAATAATAAAATATAGGAATAGGGCGTTATGGTAAAAATAATTTTTTACGATAAAAAATATCGATTTTTGTATGTGCACCACCAACGGAAATTCATAGGAATAGAAAACAAAAGGGGGTATGCAACTGGGAATAAAAAGCAGGAAATGCCTCTCCCCTTTTCCAAAACAAAGAGCCTTTGCAACGAATAAAATATAATATTTCCTTGGTATTATAATCATATAAATGCGCTAAACACATCTTGTAATTCGAATAGTATTTCATAGATTTCTTCGCCAGTTGCGAGTATGATAATTAAAACTCCAAGTGTTCTAGTTTTTCAAGAACAATACCTATTAAAACTTGAGAAGCTAATTCTTAGAAAGGATTTAAAATTCTGTACTGGTCTATCTTTAGACAATCGATAATAAATTATTTGATTTAATTTAATTGACACGTTGGTGAAGATGTAATACCACAAAGAATTTTTTTGTTATATTTGTACAATGAAACTATTATTAAAGTACTATTTCTCAAAAAATCTATTTTAATTACACTTTTTACGGTGACAATTTGCAAAAATAGCTGATTGAAAATTTTACAATTTTTAAAATTGAAATGTAAACAATCGGAAATTTTCACGTTAACATTTCTAGTCATTTTTCGCTTGTAATAATCTAATCAGCCCCTACCAGCATGAAAGAATTTTTCTTTAGATAAGTTTTTACAATTTACATGAACAGTTTGAATCGTGGAAAACTTTTAATTCACTTCTTACAAACGAGAATATAACTATTTAATTTCTTTTGTAGGTTGGAGTGGATGTTGCACATCCCGGAGTTGCCAACGATTTTGGAAATGTGAATGCCAGGAAATATTATACCTACTACCAGTGGGTGTGCTTTGCACTATTCTTCCAGGTAAGAACTCAGTACTCTTAATCATAATCATTTTTGTATACGTGCGACGCCTTGGCGTGTATATTATTATGCTTCGCCAGTAGGGTTTCATCTGCAAAGTCATCAGAAGATGCTTTTGTAACCCTTCATATAATATAGCTTCATATCTCCTTTATATCCATGTCTATCTGTTACACTGACTCGTGATGTGAGGTATGAGCCTTTTATTAAATGTCTCACAATACACACGATGCTTACTTTCACGTGAGATGATTTACTGTCTAACCGGAGGTCAGTCAAAATACAGGGTAATCTTTCAAGTTTAATTCAATTTAAATTAGTGATTTATTAATTCTGCGAATTGATTTGATTGTCTTCGAATGGAGGTGGTTTCAGTGATTTATTTTTCAGCAAATTATTCTGATGTATTTGATTGCTAATTTTGATGTGTTTCAAAATTGAAGAAATTAAATTTAAATTTAAATTCTAGTTTAAAGAAGGTTCTAAAATTGATGACTCTGACCTGAAAAAGGTCTCTTTGGAATTTGAAACATTGTACCATCACTTTCAATTCTAGACCCTAGATAAGAACATTTTTTTAGAAATATTTATCTACCTTCAAAATTCTTTTTCGACAGGCTGTGATGTGTTATCTACCCCACTATCTTTGGAAAACCTGGGAGGGTGGCTTGATAAATACCTTAGTGATGGGTATGAACCACGGCCTTGAACAAGAAGAAACAATAACAAAGAAAAAAGGCATCTTGATGAACTACTTGATTACTCATATAAAGGTGAGTTCCCCTGGTAACGTTATCATTAAAAGTACATTAAATCCACTTCTCTTTCATCCACGCTTCGCAATCAGAATTAAAATCATCTAATGGTAACTACAATTATCATTAAATACTTTATAATATTCAGTTTTTTTCATTTTTCTTCTCTGAAAGCTGTTTCACAGATCGTAATTGAGATTATTTGGATGATTCAATTCATGAGTAGATTTTTTCTCTGATAATTTTCAATGGATGAGAGTGGAATTTTGAAAAATTCTCTTGACTTAATGCATTTTTGAGAAAAGCTAATGAGGATTTTGTGAATTAATTCCATTTGTGTATTCGTTAAATATACACTCAGAGAAAAAGTTGTCTTGAAACAAAAATATCTTCCTCTTGCGGGTTTTGTCTTGAACCACGTGAATTTGAATTTGCTCCAAGATTAGATGAAGTTTCTCGGTAGAGGACTATGTTTGCTTATGTTTGCTGCAAAAGGATTCCTTTTGAGGCAATTGAACATTAACCTTAACCTTAAATTTAAGAGGAAATTTCATTTGTTTCAAGAAGAGGACATTTCTCTGAGTAACAGTCTGGACACAGGGAACCTTTTGTTTCTTGTGGTCTAGTTTTATCAGAATAAAATTAATTTTGTGTTTTATTATTTTAAATATTTTGAGAAAAATCAGGGTATTTCTTAAATTAGAAGCCAAGTTTCAAACTTTTTATATTTAACTTGAAGATACTCGCTACAATCTATTGTTCCATTGTAAAAACTAAACAAAATTTTATTCTAAAATGCCCAGTGTCAAATAATTTTGTTTTAATGTTCCAAGCCCAAGTTTGTGACTTTTTAAAAATCAAATTTAAAATTACTTTTTTTTGGTTGAACTGGTTGAATTAAGCACCACTGATGGTGGATTTCTTGGAGCCTTATATTTCTGCAATAATGAGTTCAAGGAAAGTCAAGACAGAGATGAAGCGTTGAGGGAAAGAGAAGGGGAAAGAAAGAACAGACTATCGTAAACGAAATAACGGATGTCGCTTCAGTCCAATTCAGCTTCATTGAATCCAATTCCCGCTAATTCGTCGATTTGTTCTTTCAGAGTCACAACTCGTACGCCTATCGCTACTTTGTCTGTGAAGTTTTGTGCCTGGTAAACATCATAACCCAACTCTACTTAATGAACCTCTTCTTCGATGGCCAGTTCCTAAGCTATGGTTGGAAGGTGCTCCAGGTCTCAGACACTCCACAGGAAAAACGAGTCGATCCCATGGTCTACGTGTTTCCTCGTGTGACCAAATGCATTTTCCATAAATATGGAGCCTCAGGGACAATCCAGAAGCACGACTCCCTCTGCATCCTGCCTTTAAACATCGTTAACGAGAAGACTTATATTTTCATATGGTTTTGGTTCTTGATCCTCTCAGGCTTGCTCATAGGTTTGTTGACGTATCGAGCTGCAATAATCTTCGCTCCGATCCTCAGACCCAGATTGCTCCAGATCTCCTCCAGGTTGCTATCAATCGAAACTTGTCAGAGTATTAACAAAAAGATTGATCTGGGCGATTGGTGGATCCTTTATACCCTGTCTTCCAACATGGACTCGCTGGTTTACAGAGACCTTCTACAGGAGCTCACGAAGAAAATGGGAGACTCTATCTCGCAACCAGTTAGTCCTTAGGGCACCAAGGCTTAGCTTCAAACTTTCGTTGTCACCTCTTTTCTTCCTTGGGAACAAAACTGGAGACGCAATAGGAAGATTTTTAGCAAATATAGCTTCTCGATCGTCCTCGATCCATTTTGGACGGAAGCAATATTATCATTTTAAATAGAAATTTATATGTATTTCTAAACTTCCTTTAAGATGAGGGTTTGTTTACAAATACTTAAAAATGGTATCTTTCCAAATAAGATAGAAAAGGAAGGATAGCCGTCCAGAATAGATTAAGATACATGACTGACCGTTTTCGGTATGAAATATCATTTGTTTCCACATTGGAAAATTTAGGAATTTGATTGGAGAGAGAGATTGAAAGAGATTCCAGTTTTGTATAGAAAATTTACCTTTGTATGACGAATGTAACTTTGAAAACGGTCACTTTAAAATTTTAAGATCAGGCAAGCGATGCCTCGTATAGCAGCGAATATATATTTTTATATAATATATAAAAGAGCGAGCGTAATAACTGAGATAGGCGAAATTACCTTGATATTCAGAGTTATAATATTCCTGGCCGAGAAAGGTCCAGACTGCTCAAAAGTAATTTTTCAAGACATTGTATTATAACGACTGTGCGTTGTGATTCTAAACGAATTCTGCCACATTGCGCCGACAATTTTGCGAAGACTGATAAGAGGGCCGAGGCCTGCTGTCCGCGCGAGTTTCGTGGATATTATAACATTCCCGAATTCTGATCCACTTGTTGTTTAATTCTAAGGGGTCGGAATTACTTTCGGAAGTTTGTTTTCGAAGCTCAAAACTACGATTGTACCGCCGAGCGTGCCTTGCGAGATTCAAAGGCACTTTTAAGCCTTGTGCAATTATTATTTTTTTTTTATTTTCAAGAAGAAGGTTTTATTTAGAGAGGAAGGAAGCGGTCAGAGGCTCACGTGTCTTCCGTAAACGCAGAACCGCGTGTAAGTGCAACATTCCGCTCTTCGTGAGAAAAGTTTGCATTCTCGATGGTAGAAAATTGTAGGAAGTATCTACGATTTTGATAGAGTTGTGCATATTTGAGAAAGAAGAGTATTTTTTTCTACAGTAGACTGTAGTAGCGACAGAATTGTGGGAAAGATGACATCAAAACGGTGTTTAAGGAGGCCGTTTATTTTCTGTGACTTTGTAGATGCGTAAGAGATTTTTTCCTTTAAATAAGTTCATTTATGTACCAATTATTCCTAGGAGCATTAAAGATGGATTAACGTGGAGTTAATTTTGTGTACTTTTTTCACGTTTTAACCTTTAGATTTATTTAAGACTGCAAACCTTTTATCAGACAAGGATAAGCGAACTGGTCTAAAAATCGAAAACCTTCAGTCGTTGTGGTTGTAGGAGTGATTTGAAGGGAAAGGAAAAAGCGATTCGTGGAAATAATACTGGAATGCGCTCAAGGCAAGTCTCTAATAACGCGGTAGTTTCAGGTATAGTCGCGTGTTTCAATGGACTTGGTCATTTTTTAAAAATGTTATTTGATTTCTCGAGCCTTAGCGACTACTTTGGAACAATATCATTTGAAAAATAATGGCAGACCTATGATTTCAGTGTTTAACGATGTGGATGATTGCTAAAAAAAAAAGATGGACAAATGTTGAGCAATCAGTCTTTTAAAACGTGATTTTATGTTTAAACAAAGATATGAAATGATGTACTATTAGTTAACGTATTGACTCTTTTATTTGTCAAACAATAGGGCCATGTGTAATTTTTTGTGTCATGCCAATATAATTTTATTTTATTATTTCTTCTGTAACGGAGTAGATTATATGAATAGAGATTCACTGAGAAAAATAGTAAAAAGGAGGGGAAGTTAACCCTTAGTTGGCATTAGGGGTCAACTTTAGCCAAATTTTTTAAGTATTTAACAATTTTTCTTTCGCTGTATAAATTATAATACAAGAAAGTTTAACCCTTGAACTTCAAAAAAGTTCTGATACGTATTTTTGAAATAACGCTTAGTTTTCGCGGTATAAATTGCCTGACCATATATGCCAACTTCGTAATTCTAGGGAGGTGTGCCAACTAAGGGTTAATATGTGGATATTGAACTATGGGACATCTATCTAAGATATTAGGGCGTAATATCTAGACATAATATAATATCTCATATATTAAATCATAATATCTGGATATTATGATTTATTAATTATAATATCTGGATATACACCATAATATCTTAGCTGTCTAAGATATTAGGGCGTAATATGTAGATATAATATAATATCTCATATATTAAATCATAATATCTAGATATTACACCATAGTATCTTAAATAGCTTTCTAAGATATTAGGGCGTAATATCTAGATATTACACCATAATATTTTAGAAAGCTGCCCCATAGTTCAATATCCAGATATTAATTTCCCCTCCTTTTAACAATCTATTTTTCTCAGTGTTAATTTCTGAATAAGATAAGTTTGCGATTAATGTTTAATATTGCCAGGACCAAGTTCATTAGATTACAATTAGAAATTACAATATTTAAGAATTCTGCAAGATTCTAAACTCGAATGCTACATTTCAAAAATCTAATTTTGAGCAAACCGGATATTTATAAAAGAAATGAGTGTTCATTCTTTCGGTTCTTGAAATTGTAGAACATTTTCGTTTTATCGCTTCAGACAAAAAATGTTTTTGATTTTCAAATAATTCTCAGTTTCTTAGAACTTTGAGTTAGATACATAAACAGATTCATGATGCAAATTTGAATCATTTACTGCTCTATTTTTAAAAACTCTTACTGCGTTTTTAATGAAGAAGAATCAGGTAGAAAAAATAATGTAGGTACAGTTCAAAGAAATATCAAATCCAGTGTCAGATATTAACACCTCACTAAGCACACATGCTTATCCAAACTTTCGTTCAGCTCCATTGATTTTTTATGTACTTTGAAACACGCGTTACGTCAAACGAAACTGTTTAGCTATAGGTCAGAATATGGATCAATATCTGTGTTATACAAATAAGCTATTTTCAAATTTCGAAACTTTCAGCAGTTAGTACTTTCAACTATGAATTAATTTTCATATTTGAAGGCTGTTGGAAATTTAATTTGTGTATTAATTATGTAATTTAATTTATGTATTTCAAATTAAGGAAAAATATTGTTATATTTTTGAAAAGCTATTGTTTAAAAGATTTGAACATCTAGAATCTAGATTTTGATACCTTCTATTTATGACTTTTATGAGTGTTTCCAAAAGTGGTTTAGAATTTTCAGCATTTGAGTTTCGATTTTTATAAAAATAAGAACAAAAACACTCCCATTTTGTTTCAAACTTGTATCCCTCAAAATAATTTAAACAACTATGAAAATCTGTAACGAGTACGTAAATACGAAGTTTTCTCCCCAATTTCAGAAGCTCCTCAATATGATAAATACCACAAGAAAGAAATTGGGAGCCTTCCAATACCAATATTTCAGCCTCTTACAATTTTTTAAAATTGTTTCCACGCTTTCCTCTTAAATTTCGATTCGTAATATATATACGATTACGAAATTTGAGACATAATTTCCAGCAACCCTGAATCAAGAAAAATGAGTCCCAAAAACCCAGTAAGAAGGCTTGCATTAAAAAGTATTCAAAAATTTTAATCCCTAAGAATACCTTTTCTGTCCTTCGTTTTGAATCC
>JBAGKK010297495.1:0-20146 GCA_037177015.1 Euceroptres primus
GGAGAATTTTTACAGATTTCAGATAAGTTTTGAAGATTCTAAAGAATTTGAGAGAATTTCGGTAATTTTTTGTAGACGTTGGTGCATTATAAAAGATGCTATAGAAAATTTTAGAAGGTTATGGAAGTCTTCAGAAAATTTTAGAAGATTCTGGAAACGTCTAGTACCTATATGGGCAATTCTTTTGTTGCTTACGTTACAGTTTCACACACATTTTTCGAAGTAACTTTTTTTGGTTAATTTTTTGGATACTCCGGTTTTAGTTTATTCAAAGGCACTCAAGAACCCTTCAAAATGAGCATTCAAATGAAACAAAAATTTCAATAGAAACCGAGAAATTACAATTTCAAAAGCGTTGGAACGTTACACGTTTTCGGGGAAAACGTGTAACGTTCCAACACTCTTGAAATTGTAATTTCTCGGCTTCTATTGAAAATTTTTTTTCATTTGAATGCTCATTTTTAAGGGTTCTTGAGTGCCTTTGAATAAACTGAAATTCGAATATCCAAAAAAATAAACAAAAAAAGTTATTTCGAAAAATGTGTGTGAAACTGTAACGTAACCAACAAAAGAATTGCCCATATGTTGTAGAACATTGAACAATTTTGGGATATTATTTTAAAAGATTATTACAAGAGAACCCAGAAGATTCGAGAACAGTCTAAAATATTTTGGAGAATTTTTAAGAATTTTAAATCAGTTTTAAAAATTCTGGAGGATTTTAAGAGATTTTGGGAGACTTTCATAGATTTTGAAAATTTGGAAATTATGGGATATTTAAGAAAACATTAAAAGAGTTCTTGAAAGTCACAAGTTTCTATTTCTCATAATTCTTGGAAAATTATTGGGAAATTTGAATATAAAAAGGGAAAAAAGGGGGAAAAAGGAATGAAACTCTAAAAAAAAAAGTGATTTTAGGAGATTTGGGGAGAAAAAGGGGAATGGGGAAAAAAGGGGAATATGGGACTGACTGTGATCCCTGATTTTGTAATATTACAATTATATAATTTTATATATATATATAATTATATATAAATTATATAATTATAATATTGCAAACGCTACACACACATAATTATATATAATTATAACTATTGTTAAATTATAATTATAGCTATTGAGATATAATTATAATTTGTTGAATCAAAAATATTCCCTGACTCTTTGAAAGTTTTCTCTGACTTTCCCTGATTTTTCCTGACCAGTTTTAAATTCCCTGACTTTCCAGAATTCTCTGATCTTATGTAGTAAGCCTGCGATTTGAAGAAAACTACTCATTCTTTAGAGAGATAAGAATTCCAGGGCTATGAGTGAAATTCGAGGACTTTTCTAGGTTTTTCCAGGTAAAAAAAATTCAAGGACTTTTCCAGGTTTCAAGGATTTCCAGGACGCTAGACACCCCGATTTAAGCTACCTCATTCATTTACAAAATGAAAAAGCTTTTGTTTTTGATTTTATAATTCAAGATAAATATAGATTAATTTTGAGTTTCACTGTACGGGGAAAACATCCTTAAAAGCAATGTTTAAATTTAAATTCTTGATTTTTAATAGCTTCAACTTCAATTCTAAAAACTTGGAATCACGAATTAAGGAACATAAAATAGAGTCTTAAATTTTCAAAGTTTTCCAGTTTAAAAATGTTTAATTATTTCAAAATTGTTAAATATCGCTTTTTAGTAATGTCATTGCTTCATAGTTCATTCATATCCAAATTTTAAAGATTGTAATTTTATTTTTTAACTTTAAAGACTTATGATTATTAAATGTCAAAATTAAAAAACCATGCAGAGAAAAGATAATTAGCGCGCGGGATGATCTAGTACATGTATAATATGTATTATAAATGTAAAAGGATTGCAGAAATGAGATTATTTTAGATTTGCCCTTGAAGACAGATCTTCAGAGGTAGGTGGAAGGGCAGGGAAGTTGAGGATGGGCAATCAACGAGCCGTCAACTAATTACTGGCAATTAATGCGTCAAACTTCACTCGTGGGACAGAAACGAGAAGGAAAGAGAGAGAAAAAAGGGAGACGTGCAAAAGCCACTTCCCACTTCCTGTGTTGCCCTGAGGGGGTGACACGACTTCTCGAGAACCTGTTCAACGAGACTGGACCTCGCTCTTAATTGGGCCTTAATTACTCGCGTTTTTAGCCTTGCCGCGAGGAAACCAGCAGCGGGTAGGCGATCGATATTTTCTTCTTTTGATTCTCTCAAGACATTTTTATCATTTTTACGCCCTAAGGACATTCCCACGAAAAGCCAGTGTTATTCATTCTTATTTTTCTGATTGGTTTTTAATTTCCCTTTAATTTTCCTTTTTATTTACTTTGGTTTTTATCTCGCCTCAATTAACTCTAATATACATTTTTTTCATCAGTAAGAAAAATCATTGTTTTTATTGTACATTAACATTTAACCAAAAACTTGAACGTTTAAAAAAAAAATTAATGATATAAGAGACGACTGTTTTTACAGATGCTACGTTAACCCGACTTATATTATATCCTCTGAATTTTTTTCGAGTTGTTTTTATCAAGGGCTCAAGTTTCTCAAACTTAGATTGATAAACAGCTCGGGCATAATGCCCAGTGCATTTTGCTTATCAATCCGAGAAGGTGTCGAGTTCCTGTGGCGAGTGCAATGATAGGCAATGACTGGCGGATGTGGCTCCAGGGACGTAGTGATAATTTTCTTTCATTTTCTATTTTTTTTTAAATTTAGATTCTTTATCGTTTATTATTTAAATTTTATAAAATAATCTCAAATTATCTGGTTTAGATTTCTCAGTGATTGACCTCAGTGAGAGTTCAATTTTGAAAGAATCTTGCAAGGGATCTTAATTATCTAGTTTCTATTTAAAATAGTCTTATAAAAAATTAATTCTTGAAGAAAATGGTATTCTTAATTCTTTATCTTGACTTTTTGAATTTTCGAATCAATTTAAAGTTTTCAATTTTTGGTGTTATTTTATAATTTGAGTTTTTGCATCGCTTATGGGTGAAAATCTAAAAATCGTCAATATTCACCTAAAAATTTTTGTTGAAAAAAATATTTAAATTTTGATTAAAGCACGTTTTTTATGTTAGCCTGCATCTGAAATATGACGAAAATAGTAGAGAAGAAGATCAAGAAAGGTATTTAGGATTTATTTATGGTCTTTTTTTAACCGTTTTAACCAACGTGATATTTCACAATCTCAGCCCTTAAAATACGTGAATGGACTGTAGAGAACGAATTAAATATATATTTCAACATTTATTGTAAATCAATATTATCGTATTTACATTGACGAATAAATAATACGAATTTTCTGAAAAGAATCTTTTTCTATTTTCGTTAACCTATTTGAAAATTATTATTCTTTTCAAACAAAACGACTAACTTCATTCAAGATATAAAATGATTGTAGGATACGATGACAATAAATAAATGAAAGAGAATTCTTTTTTAAAGTTTACACCGTTAATATAAATTAGTCTAAATTGCGAGTTTGTAAGAACGAATAAGTTTTTACGGACAATATTTGCACGTATAACTTATCTTTTAAAAAATGCTTTTATCTAGAAAAAAACGCGAGACACGATGACATTACAAAAATGTACGGTTTTCGAAATTTTGTGAAATTTGTTAATTGCTGATTTTATTTACATTTATGACAGATTTTCACGTAAGTATATTGTAAAATTTAAGTCAGAATTCACTTGTTTTATGATTTAAATATGAAAAACTACTATTTTCATTAAAAAATCCGACAAAATATGTCTCTGGACACGATGACCAAAACTGAAATTCAAATCTGACGACATATGAAAAGCTATTCGTTTCTTGAAATTGAAATTAATCAAACGATTATTAACTTCTTTTTTATCTTTAGGAGTAATAAAGAAAAGGTGTGTCCCAGAAAAGCAACCAATTTTACTTTAAAACACTGCAAAAAGGTTTTCGAATACTTATAAATATAATCAGGGACAAGGGACACGATGACATTTTCAGATATTTGAAAGATTTTACGTGTATTTTATGAACATATAGATAAATGTAAGCAAAGGACATTGGATCACGTGCTAAAAAATTTTTATATTTAAAACAGGATATTTTTAAGAATAAGAGCGTAATTTTCTCGGGATAAATTTTCGTCGACTTTTTTTCACCCTTATCCTCTCTACTCAAATAGCGATAAGATGAACGTAGCCCTCAAGCTACTGGATATGAAACCAACACCTCGTCCGGAGCCGATAACGATAACCGAGAGTATGACCATCCGGATGGAATTATCTCGTAATAATAAATAATACAGATTCATAAGTAATCGCCTAAAAATCCCTATTATGTATTAATTAATAAATTAATATCCAGGAATTAAAAACAACGAATTAATTTTAAGGGAAACTGGTTAAAATATTGTCAGTAATGTAAATTGTCCCAATTCCTGATCACATATATTTTGAAAAATCTATTGTGGCCAAAATTAAATAAAATCAATTCTATTAATTTGTTTTTAGATAGATTTGACAGTGCATTCCTTGTCAAAGAGAAGATTAAAAGGTTTTATTAGGTTAAAATTTAGGTAATCACAAATTGGTACAACTACCTTAAGTAGAATTTAATTTTAATTAGAAAAAATATCAAAATTGGAACGCCTAGATTAAAAGCACCATAAATTGGCAAGGCTTCAAATTCTACATCTTTCCCAATCTAAAAGGTCTCCAATTTTAAATAAGAAAATAAAAAATTTCAAATAGGAAAATAAAAAATTTCAAATAGGAAAATAAAAAATTTCAAATAGGAAAGCTTTCATGTTTCCAATACATTAAAATTTTAATTCCTTTAAGTTTGAAGCCCTAATTAATTAAAAAATTGATTCCCTATATTTCTGAGAAATAGAAATGGAAGAATTAAATTGTAATGTGTTAATTTAATTTAATTTATCAAGTTGAGTTCAAGATTTCTTCGCAGTCCTGCACGCACCGATATCACAGTGGGGCAAAAAAGGTGCCTGTGGACAAATCAATTTTCAGCCCACAAGTCTTATCCGATTTGCAATTTTTTTTTTAAATGAAAGTTTAAGAAATTGTGCATTGTTTCACGGTCCGATTTTTCAGAAAAATTTCTTGAAAAATTTTTTATTTAACAAACAAAATGAAAAAAGAATTTTGGTTTTTTCACGGCTGCCATTTTGTTGGAAATTTTCTGAGCTGACCTCAAATAGCCAGAGTCAAGGCAGAAACTCATTAAAAATGTCGTCCGGCAGTGATAACTGCATAAAAAGTTTTTTCGGATTGTTGTAAACAAATTAGTGAACAAAAGTTATATCTTCTCTATTTGCAATAATGAAGTACTTTTGACCTATATTTTCTGAAGGAGATACAAGTAAAAGAATGTTTATTTAAAATTAGAAAAAGTTAAACATGAATTATAAATTGTTTATAACAATTTATTAAACAAATTTCTAATTACGTCATTTTCCAATAGAAATATTTCGTTTTTTCTAGCAGAACAAGTGCATCTACATCTTTCCAATGTTGCTCCGCTGTAACAATCTGCTATTAGGCAAGAATTTTGTATTATTTAAACAAATTTAATAAACAAATACAACATGCGGCCATTTTTCAGTAGATAAGTGTCGTTTTCTAATCAGAATCAGAATACATCTAGCACTTATGATCATTTACTATTGTGGATATTTTCAATAACACTCTTTTATTATTTAAATAAATCTAATAAACAAATGCATAATTCGGCCATTTTTCAGCATATAAGATTCGGTTCTTTATCAGAATCATCTATACAATTTTTCACTTATAGTCATTTACAATGGATATTGTGATTTTCAATAACAATCACTCATTATTTAAACGAATTTAATAAACAAATGCATTCTACCATTTTACAGTAGATAGATTTCGTTTATTCAGTAGAATCACCTGTGAATCTCTCTCCAATGGTCGTCTGCTATCGATATTGTGCTTTTCTATAACCATTGTTTATTATTTAAACAAATTAATTAAACAAATGCATCATTTGACCATTTTTCAGTATGTATGTTCCGATTTTTCCGGCAGAATCTATACAGCTTCCACTGATGGTTATTTACTATAGATATAGTGCTTTTCAATAACAGTCACTCATTATTTAAACAACTTAAATCAACAAATACATCATTTGACCAGTTTTCAGTATGCGTGTTTCGTTTTTTTAGCAAAATAAACTATACATCTGTCACTGGTCAAATCATGCATTTTTTTATTTAATTTGTTAAAATAATGAATTATTGTTATTGAAAAGCACTATATCTCTAGAAAATGACCATTAGTGAAAGATGTATAGATGATTCTGCCAAAAAAATCGTAACATGCATACTGAACTCTCTAAATCTGAATCAGTGAGAAGTGAGTCACTGAATCAAATCAGTAGGAATTTTTACTGACAATCAGTAAAATTTCACTGATGTTCTCAGTGAAATCTGAGAAATCACTGAGCACATCAGTGAAATTTGAGAAATCACTGAGCACATCAGTGAAAGTCTGATTTGATTCAGTGACCGACTTCTGATTCAAATTTAGAGAGAAAAATGATCAAACGATGCATTAGTTTATTAAATTTTTTTAATAAATTATTTTTATTGAAAAGCACAAATCCATAGCACAAGACCATTGGGGAGAGATTCATAGTTAATTGTGATGAAGAAACGTCACTTATCTACTGAAAAATTGCGGAATTATGCATTTTGTTTATTAAATTTGTTTACATAATGAATGATTGTTACTGAAAAGCACAATATCCATAGTAAATTACCGTAAGTGAAAGATTTATAGTTGATTCTGATAAAAAAAACAAAAGTTATCTACTGAAAAATGTCCAAGTGATGCATTTGTTTAAATAATACATTTAATAATACATAAACAATTAAATTTGTTTAAATAATACAACATTGTTGTTTAATAGCACATTATTACAGCGACGGAACATTAGCAAGATACTAACACTTGATTCTGCTAGAAAAAACGAAATGTTTCCATTAAAAAATTGATTAGAAATTTCTTTATTAAATTGTTATAAACAATTAATAATTCATGTTTAAAGTTTTCTAATTTTAAATAAACATTCTTTTACTTCCGTCTCCTTCAAAGAATGTAGGTCAAAAGTACTTCATTATCGCAAATAGAGAAGATATAACTTTTGTTCACTAATTTGTTTACAAGAATCCGAAATATTTTTTTATGCACTTTACACTGCCGTCAACATTTTTAATGAATTTCTGCCTCGATTTTGGCCATTTGTAGTCAGGTCAGAAAATTTCCAACAAAATGGCGGCTATGAAAAAACCAAAAAATTTTTTTCATTTTGTTTGTTAAATAAACATTTTTTCAAGAAACTTCTGAAAATTCTGAAAGGTCGGACCGTGAAACAATGCACACTTTCATAGACTTTCATTTTAAAAAATTGCAAATCGGATAAAAATTGTGGGCTTAAAATTGATTTGTCCGCAGGCACGTTTTTTGCCCCACTGTGCGATAGGACTACGAATTCATTCAAGGCAATCTCGCATTGTAATATGCATAGATACGTAGGAAGTACGCGGTTTGTAATGCGGAGCATATATCTGAAACGTGGCTCGAGTAACGTCGACGCAGCATATGGCAAACAGGAGGCGGAAGCAGGACCGGAAGTGGACCGGGTCGAGCTGAGCCTCAGTCAGGAATGAACGAAATAGAATGGAATGAAACGCAATAGGTCTACGTACTCACGTACCGACACTAAGAATTACTTCAATGTACACTGTGATCCACAATAAAATACTCACAAAACAATTTTGAAAAATATAAATATATATATTTAAAAAATGTTAATGTTGAAAAAATTTATGCATCCATTATCTATGCAGAATTAAAATAAAAATACGAAAACAAGGACGAAATAGTTTAGAAATACAAATTTTAAAAAGTACCCGTAGTGGGAATCGAACCCTGTCTGGAAAATTAGCAGTCCTTGACATATCCACCAAGCCACATAGATTTCTCCGCTTTATATTTGGTTAACTATTAATTTAATTACTAATTCATCGTTTTAATGCGATTTTAACCCTTTTCTTTTTATAATCTAAATCTGAATTGATAAATAAATTATGAAAAATATCGATTTTGATAGAATAAATATTTAAAATGGGTTTTTCGATGTCTGTAGAATATTAGTATTTTTTTTAATATTAGTTTTTGAGATACACCCGGTGTGTAGGATGAATGTGTACCGAGCGTTGCACCAATACACGTGAGTCGGATGAAATAGTAAAACCCAGCCGCGGTAGTACGCTCGAGCCGGGACCCTAATCTAATGGTTTCATCCTTGACGGCATTCGCCATTTGCATAATTCGCCATTCATGCTCCTGGGCTTGAGAGTTTCAGGCATGTCCGACAGATAGAGAACTCGTTTGATTGCACGCCTTTACCGTAGCAAGCGGTATTTTCCAATAACTTTTCTCTATTTTTACTTTTTTAAATTAAAAAAAAACTATTAAAAAATTTACTTCAAAAAATTAAGTTAAAAACACTCCTACTAGAAGTTTCAACTCAATCTTATGATCTTCCACTAAAAAAAAAACATTGAAAAAAAGAAAATCCGCCTGGGATCGAACCTCGGTCGAATAGCTCAGTAGTTCAGCATCTAGACCAGTAATTCAATTTTGAAAAAATGTTCATATCTTTCTACCGAATTTTACCCCTGATGCCACATATTTTGACACAAATATTTGTGGATTTAGTCCTCTTTTAATTTTGATGTTTAAAGAGTCTGGCTCGTTTTAACGAGAGCAGAGTATGGGACACACGTGCGCGTTGACATTTGTGGAATGCTTGATAACGGCCTGCGGTTTTGCACGCATCCCAGACAACTGGGGCGAGGAGATGGGAAAAAAAGGGGGGGGGGGTCCGAATTTTTTGACGGTACAAGTTTCTCTCGGCACCTCGAATCGAGCGCTTCTTTCTTAAAGAAAGAGAGATAAATGGAATGGAGTTGGAGTGGCCCAAAAATAACTAGTGACGCACTCTTTGCTCCCGCGCCGAACTTGACTACGCTATGCATAGAAATACACGCATCTATAAACAAGCGCGACGGCAAAGCCACCCAAAGGGTCAGACTCGTCTTACTAGATTTATTAATCAACAACATTTATATTCAAATTTACATTTATTTGTAAACATTTATATTATAAATGTTATATTCAAATTTGTATTTATATTTATATAATTATATTTATATTTATATATTTATATTTATTTTCAAATTTATATTTATTTGTATTTATTTTTTTATATTTATTTACAAATAAATATAATTTTGAATATAAATTCTCTAAATTCAACAAAGATTAGTCAAAATTTTTAAATAATATTATAAAAGTCTGAAATATTGTTTAAAAAAAATAAATCTGAGGAGAATTGAACCTGCATCGGTAATATACGAGTCGGTGACATATTCACTGGCCCAAAATTATACATTTTTTTAAAATTCATTTCTCTTTGAAATTGAGTTTAAATAATCTGCTTTTGAAAGTTTTTTTCTTCATTATTCAACTGTAAATGACAAATAAAATGTCGATACTGAAATAAATATAAGGAGATAAATAACGAAAAATCAAGAAAAATCGGAAGATATTCGTTATTTGGAGGCGTGGAGTTCAAAAATATACAAACGAAAACTCGTATTTAAAAAAAAAAATCCAATGGCAGAATTTGAAAAAAGTGGAGATCAGAGGTCAGGATCGGCACGTGTCAACGGAAAATGATCGGGCCACATTAAGGTTCCTTCGTCGAGGGAGAAATGGTAGTTTATACGAAAATACGCACTTCCGAGAAGTGAAACGAGAGTAACTTCAAAGGTGCACCGAAGGGAGATGCTGGTTCCCGTGAGAAAGAGAGAGAGAAAACATTAGAGTATCCAAGAAAAAAAAAGGAAAACAAAATGAAAAAAGGAGATAAGAATGAAAAATTGGAAAAGGGGGAGAACACGACAGGGGGAAAATAAAAGGCACCGCCTTGAGTTGAAATGAGTAAAGAAAAACGGGGATCCATAACCAAAAAAAAAAAAAAAATGAAAAAAATACAGTAAAGAAAAAACATGGTAAATTAAATAATAAATAAGAGAAAGAAGCAAAAAATAAATTGAGAAAAATAGTTATTTTTTGGAGTTCTGAATTTTGTGGGAGAATTGGAATAGAGCACGTGCAGTTGGAAAATAATGGAGATGGACATGCGTCATTTTCGAATTAAGTATTTCGAATGAATTCGATTTGAGTCCTTTTATGGACCAATCGGTTTAATGCGGAAGTAAAACACGTGCCTGCTTTTACACTTATTAGTGTAGTAAAGTTCTAGGTACAAAGCACTGCTCCACGTGTAACTTAGGATTCGCTTCAACGGCCTGAATAAATTAGATTTGCATCCGCTGAAAGACTCAGTATATATGGGGGAGTGTGTCGAAACGACACGTGCTTGAAAAATTTATAAGGTTTAAATAACACATCAGATAAGAAAAACAACTTATTAAAAAAAGTTTTGTAAAAACGACAAGACAAACAGAATCGAAAATTAAATACGAGAAAAGGTAAACAGAATAAATATGAATTATTCAGTTTTAAAAAAATATTAAAATATAAAACGGAGAAAAACGGTTTGTATAGAATAATAAAAATTTTAACAAGAATGAAAACAAAAAAAATAGCAGAGAAGATAAAGGAACAAAAAATTGAAGAAAAATGAGAAAATAGAATTAGCAGGAATTGTTATGCCAGATTGAGAACGATTGCAAAACAGTATTCATGAATTGATTTACTTCCGGTATAGCCGGAAATTGTTGAACACAGACGTGGCCAGGCTGAGTGTGTAGTAAGACTTTTCGCATAAAATTCTTTTCAGCAACGTCACACGTACGTTGACACATCAGAGACTTAAATCAGACCGGATGACAGCATGTGATGAATGACGTCGAAGGACACGTGCCATTGACTGGCAAAATAGTTACATCGTGTTCTTTCAAACAATACAATCATCCCAGTTTCATTCATGAAAATAAACAAAAAGCCAGCTCTGAATAAACAAAAAACAGGAAAAAAGAGAAAAAACTACTTTTTACTACTTACGCAGAGATAAGCAAAGTTCCAATTCAAATCACTTTTTCAATTTTTTACGAGGGAATGAGATTTACTCTTTTCAATACTTCTGTCCGCAAAAAAATAAATAATACTAAAAAAAAAAAGATCGAAAGCCAAGTAAATTTCAAAGCCTTCAATAACATTCAAATTAAATTTGTACCAAATAAAAATAAAGCAACTTTGAAATAAAACTCCCAGCAATTAAAAATTTTCCTATTTGTTTATTTATAATTTAAAAAAACAGAAGAAAACAGAATAAAGACTCCGAAACCAAGTAAATTACAAAGCTTATAAATCAATAGCATCCAAATTCAATTTGTTGCAAATAAAGATAAACAACTTTGAAATAAAACTCCCTCAATTAAACATTTCCCTATTTGTTTACTTTTAATTTTAAAAAAATAACAGGTGCAAACAGAATAAAGAATCAAAAATCAGGTCAATTTCACAGCATATAAATCCAAATCTAAATTCAATTTGTTCCAAATAAAAATAAACAACTTTTAAACAAAATTCCCTCAATTAAAATTTTTCCCATTTGTTTACTTTTAATTTTAAAAAATAAAATAAAAGAGGGGCAATCAGAATAAGGACTCAAAAATCTGGTTCTGGTCAATTTCAAGGATGTAAATAGTGTAAATCAATAGAATTCAAATGAAATTGTTCCAACTAAGTAAACTTCAAAGCCTGTAAATCAATAGCATCCAAATACAATTTGTTTCAAATGGAAATAAATAACTTTGAAATCAAACTTCTTCATTTAAAAATTTCCCCATTCATTTACTTTTTATTAAAAAAAAAAAAGGGGGGAACAAACAGAATAGACTAAAAAATCTAGATCACGTCAATTTCAAGGATGTAAATAGTGTAAATCAATAGCATTCAAATTAAATTGTTCAAACTAAAAATAAAAAACTTTGAAATAAAACTCCAGCAATTAAAAATTTGCCAATTTGTTTATTTTCTTTAAATAAATAAAAGAGAAGCAAATAGAACAAAGACGCCAAAATCTGGTCCTGGTCAATTTGAAGGATGTAAATAGTATGAATCAATAGCATTCAAATTTCAATTAAAAATAAATAGCTCTAGAATACGTCCTCAAATTAAAAATTTGCCGATTGCTAATTTTTTGAAAAGGTAAATGAAATAGAAACAAACAGAATAAGGACTTCAAAATAAGGTGAATTTCAAAGCCTGTAAATCAATAGCATCTAAATTAAATTTGTTCTAAATGAAAATCAACAACTTTGAAATGAAACTCCTCCAAATAAAAATTTCCCTATTTGTTTATTTTTAATTTAAAAAATAAAAATAAAAGGGGAACAAACAGAATAAAGACTTTAAATTTTGGTTCTGGTCAATTCCAAGGCTGTAAAAGTGTAAATCAATATTAGCTAAATTAAATTTGTTCCAAATAAAAATAAACAACTTTGAAATAAAACTCCCCAATTAAAAATTTCCCGATTTGTTTATTTCCAATTTAAAAAAAAATAAATAAAAGAGGAGCAAACAGAATAAAGACTCTATAACCAAGTCAATTTAAAAGTGTGTTAAATCAAAAGCATCAAAATTATATGGATCAAAATAAAATTGCTAAATTTAAAAAACTTTTCCAAAAAACCCCCAAATTGAAAATTTCTAAATTCGTTTATTTCCAAAATTACTCGAAAATTGGCTAAAGTTTATTTTGAAAGAAAGTGTTGAAAAAGAAATTGCCAAGTTCTGAAATCAGAAGTCAAACTTCTTTCAATTTTTAATATCAATGGAAGAGTTTCGGAAAGAAAAGAGGGGCCGAGGGGAGGGTGTTTCTAAAGAAAAGTATGAATCAGCTTTCCCTACTTTCCAGTCAGCGGAGCGTTTACAATGCGGAGAAATGGGTCACTATGGCGAGTAGTGGAAACAGCACCGTTCCCTTCATTCATGCCAGCGACCCGGCACGGAACTGAATGAACCAACGGTGCGAGGTCACGTGGTCCGTATTAGATGAATTCTAAATGAACATCGCATTTGTATAAAAACACCTCCAATTCATCCAAAGTCTCCTAAAGTCTTTTAAAATATTTTTATTTCCAATCCCCTCTCAATTTAAATTTTTTAAAAATTATCATCATTATTTTATCCGCAAATCCTACAATAACTACCTTCTTTTCAATTAAAAAGATCCTAATCCAATCGTCTGTTACCTTCACTATCAGAAATCCTAAACAGAAAAAAATTTTTTAAAAAAATTTTAAAATCTCGCGCCTAAATGCCGACCTCCCATTGGTCGAAGCTCGACCCCCTCCACTTTGGCGCGAAATTCAAATCCTAAATGAAATTCTCGCTTTCCCTGCAAGTAAAATCCACTGAAAAATTTAGATTTTTCACAGCCCTCCCTCCATTTTGAATTTCCAGAAGAGTCTGGCAATTTCGCTCCAAGAACGATAATTGCGAGCAAATTCGTACGAGCTTGAAAGTAATGAGGGCATATTCACGAGCTAATTTTCAAACTAGTATAATTATGAAAAAGACAGGGAGTTGGGTAAAGTGAAGGGCTGGGGAGGATGGTTAGCAGAAGGATAGGAAGATGGGCCAGAAAGTGATGGGAAGATAAGAGAAGAAGGAGAGGACAGGAAGAGAAGAAGCGATGGAAGATTGTCGGACTTGGGGGAGGGGGGGCACAAAATAACATGGGCGTTTAGGGGTACTTCCGGTGAGCTCCAAAATTACATCTTGGTCTCGCAAATCAAACCACGTCTCCCACTTACGATAATTATTAGCGTCTCGAGAAACTTGCACCCGACGTACAAACGAAGAAGCTATAAGGTACCCCAACAAAAAAAAATCGATTACTAACTGCCACCCAGATACTCATTCAAAACACAAAGTAAAAAACAATAATTATGGGTTCTTTCTGATGAAGTGTGTGCATTGTGCAAAAAATTTAGTTTGAAAAATGTATGTTTTGGAGGAGGAGACTTTTTATGAAAAAGAGGTTTACAGCGAAAGAGGGGTTTACAGCGGGATATTACTTTCATTGGAAAATAATTTATAATTATGATTCAATTTATAACTTAATTATTTTACAATTATTAATTTAATAATTGTACAATTATTAAGGGGTTAGACTACCTTTGGAGCCATATAAATAAACAGGATGTCTAGCGTTTCTACTTAAAAAACTACTAGGACTTTTCCAGGTCCTTCAGGTAAAAACTAAATTTTTCCAGGTATCATTTTTTAATTATTACCATAATTTGTACAATTATAAATGAACTATCTAACATGTTTATTATGCGATTTATGAAATTCTTGAGGTTTAGCTAACTGCATTTATATGCTAACTGTATAGGCTCAAAAAACTATTTTTTAAAGAAATATTCTCGAAGAAGAATTCGGAGTTTTCTACTACGTCGTTTATCAATTGCTTTAGGAGGTGTTTTTATAATATTTAATAAAAAATTACTATTTTACAGTAAGAAACTACAGATTCATTTAGTAACCTAACTAAACTAATTAGCAAATGAATCAGTTTACTGTCTTTAATAAAAAATTACTATTTTACAGAAAGAAACTACAGATTCATTTAGTAACCTAACTAAACTAATTACTAAGTGAATCAGTAGTTTTCTACTACATAAGCTTACTAAAGCAATTGATAAACGACTTCTCTTGATTTCATTCAGGGTTGCTACAGAATTCCCTGACTTTTTCCTGACCAATTTTTCATTTTCCCTGATCGTTATCTGCCGTTATAATTATATAATTCCGGGATCACAATGCTTTACTAGTGGTTCAATTTCAGGGAAAATAAGGGATTTCTTTTTCAAGAAAGGAGATTAAAGATAAAAATAGGGTGCCTAGCGAACAGGCCTTTTAAAATTCCCAGGTTTTTCTCGATTTTTTCCCGGTCTTTTCCCGGTCAATTTTATTCCCCCGATCAAGTTAAAAATATCTTTTTGTGATTTTTAAAAGTGAACGTATACATAGAAACGGGAATTTTAACATAATATACATATAAAAAATTTATATCGCAAATTATTTATTTACACGTGCTAAACTTATCTTTAATCACAGACTAAAGTGATAAGTATTAATCGAAAGTACATATTTTAAAACTTTCATAACACGAAAAATAAATATTTTTTAAATTGTGCAGTCAGAATCACAAGTAGTTGCATTATATTAAAATTTCAAGAATAAAAAAATAAAATATAAGTATAATCCCGATCCTAAATAAAAATCCCAGGTTTTTAAAGATTTCAGATAAGTTTTGAAGATTCAAAAGAATTTGAGAGAATTTCGGTAATATTTTATAGGCTTTGGAGGATTCTAAAAGATTCTGTAGAAAATTGTAAAAGGTTACGGAAGTATTCAGAAAATTTTAGAAGATCCTATAGTACCTATATATTGTAGAATATTGAACAATTTTGAGATATTATTTTAAAAGATTATTGTAGAAAAACCCAGAAGATTCTAGAACAGTCTCAAATATTTTGGAGAGTTTTAAAGGATTTGAAATCAATTTTAAAGATTCTGGTGGATTTTAAGAGATTTCAGGAGACTTTCGTAGATTTTGAAAATTTGGAAATTATGGGAAATTTAAAAAAACATTAGAAGAGGTTTCTATTTCTCATAGTTTTGAAAAATTATTGAGAAATTCGAATATAAAAAGGGGGAAAAAAGGGGAAAAAAGGAATAAAACTCTTTAAAAAAAGTGATTTTAGGAGATTTGGAGAATAACAGGGGGAAGGGGGAAAAAGGGGAATAAGGGATTGACTGTGATCCCTGATTTTATAATAATATAATTTTATAAATATAATAATTGTTAAATTACAGTTATAACTTATTGAGATATAATTATACTTTGTTAAATAAAAAAAATTCCCTGACTCTCTGAAGGTTTTCCTGACTTTCCCTGACCATTTTTAAATTCCCTGATGTTCAAAAGTTTTCGGATGACTTGTAGCAACCCTGTAATTCGAAGAAAACTACAAATTCAAATGTAGAGAGATAAGAATTCCAGGAATATGAGTGAAATTCGAGGACTTTTCTAGGTCTGTCTAGGTAAAAAAAATTCAAGAACTTTTCCAGGTTTTCAAGGATTTCCAGAACGCTAGACACCCGATAAAGTGATTTTTTTGACGAAATGAAAAACTATTGAGTAATTTAAAGTTAAGGGCTTTAGTTTTCATAAAAAAGTGTCTTAAATCATTTTTTTAATTCTCTAATTTGGCGGCGGTACAGCCCGTCCAAGTTGCAGTAGTGTTTTTAGAGGACGTCCGTGGCAGGAAATCTTTAAAATCCAATTTTGCATCTGGAATAAAAAAACAAAAAAAAATTTTGAAGTTGATAAGATTGCCCAGTGAAATACCCACGATGTTTGAGATTGGTTGAAAATTGTCAATTTTATCAAGCTTTTAGTGTCGTTTTTTTTTTCAAAAAATCAAATTTTCAATTCGAATGATCACCATTTTCACAAAAATCAATATTTTTTAAATAATCTTGGGTACTTCACTGGGCAATCTTATCTATTTTAAGACTTTTTTTGGTTTTTTGTTCCAGATGCAAAATTGGATTTTTAAGATTTCCTGTCGCGGACGTCCTCTAAAAATACTACTGTAACTTGGATGGGCCGTACCGCGGCCAAATTAGAAAATTAAAAAAAATGTGAATGTAATTATTTTAGACTCTTTTTTATGAATAATAAAGCCCTTAACTTTTAAATTACTTAATAGTTTTTCATTTTGTCAACAACAAAAAATCACGAAAATCACTTTATTTTTAGGGGTTTAAAAGTAGTCTAACCCCTTAATATAATAATTGTGCAATTATTAATTTAATAATTGTACAATTAATAATTTAATAATTGTACAATAATTGATAATGTGATAACTGTTCAAATATTAATTGAATAATTGTACAATTATTAATTTAATTATTTTACAATTATTAATTATCTTATTCCTTTAATTAAATTAATTAAATTACAGATACGAATAAGAAAGTTATTTTATTTGAATTATTATTTCATAACTGAAATTATATTCAGCTTTCCAGAGAATTTGGGAGAAGAAGGACGAGTCTAAATTTGAATCAAAGAAAGATTGATAAGATTTAAATCGAGAAATGGTGGTAAAAAGGTTGAAATCGAGCGAGTCCAGGGCGTTGTACCATAATCAAGAAGCGATACTGATTTCTCGTTTCCGGTGGCAATGGCCATTCTGATTTCTTCCTCGAGTTCGCGATTTCTCGATTTAGAATTGGATCGTAAAATCGAAATTCTATCCAGATAAAATTTCACAACAGAACTTTGAACTCGAGCAAAAAAATTTTGCTCTATGAATTTTCTTTCACCAAGACAAAAATGGTCTAACTTTTTAGTCTTACCAAAGTCTAACTTTCTAATAATAATAAAAAAATAGAAAAAAACTATAAAAATAAAAGACTCAATATTACGAGTATTAATTAAACTCTATAATTCAATAACATTTTGACAATTCTTTAAATGTTCTTCATTGGTATTTTTTTTAAATATGAGAAATAAAAAAAGAATAAAATTCTGGTATTATCAGAAGAGAAACTTAATCCGAATGAGGAATTTCCTCGGTGTTTGATTCAGATTGAAAGCCACTGAACTCAGATGGTTAGCGTATCAGCTCTGTCTAGTCACGGTCCATTGAAGAATGGGTTGCAATCGTGCAAAGGGGACCGATGCAGAGAGCAAAAGAAAGAGTAAGAAATAAGAACCAGGGCCGCAGTCACTTCCTCTTCATTTATCATTTTATCTCAGCTATAAATCACTATCCAATCATTTAAAAATTACTAAATATAAACAGCCAATTTTGCAGCTGCTTTGAGACAGAAAATCTAAACGGATTTGAAGAATGAATTAAAATGAAGAATAATCTAAAAATGAATGAAATATTTTTCAGAGTTTCTGAAAAATCTGAAAGATCCTTTGAAAAATGGATCCCAGGATACAATTGAAGGACTCTGAAAAAGGGCAGTAATTCTAAAAGGGCGGAAGTGAAAATAAAATTGGGAGAGGTTCTTCCGCTCCTTAAAACCGGAAGGACAAATAAATCTTTGCGAGACGAGAAAAAGGACGTGAACGCAGTCAGGGCGCAGATCCTCTTAACATGGTCCTTAATTGTAATTGCATCGCTTCCTTGAGAAGGAAACGCCAGTTTATGTTAAACTCACGTCCTGTTTTCTTCTTTCTTTATCTTTTCCTCTCTGGTTCCTATCTCACTCTTTTAAAATTTTATCTCTTTTTCTCTCCTCGCACTTCCTTTTCCTTCTCTTAAGAATGCAGAAATTTACTTGCTGTCACAGTAAAACGTCGATCCTCAATTTAACACTGAATTCTCCTCAAAATGAGTTGCAATAAAAATGAGACTCGAAAACAACTGAAATCACAAGAAATTTTCAATTGTTTTATATTTTTCAAAATGACATGCAACAAAATTCACCCCGATCGAAGGATCTACCCTTTTTTGAAAAGCGAGCAAACGAAATTTTAAGGACATGTACCAAACAGTCTCGTGATTAATTCTTTAAAGCGAACTTACTCATAAACTAATAATTCGAATGAATTTTCTATAGCAGATAATCGTTCGTCGTTATTTCCTTTACGTCTCCCTGTATTATTTTTCCATTAATTCAAATGGAAAATCCAATCGAATTATTATTTAACTTATATTTTATAATTTAATGTATAGGGTAAAGGGTACAGTGATCGGCCCCCTTAACTAGTCCGCCACCCAGGAAAAATGCAATTATAAAGAAATTGCGTGATTTATAAAAGATTTTCATCCATGAAAATGAAAGATAAGGTCATAATCTCAGTAGGCGCATCTATTTGAAGAAGTCAAAACCTAAATACTTGCGTTTACATATTTAACAAAAAAAGCCGATCACTGTTCCGGTGCCGATCATTGTATTCTTTACCCAATTTATTTAAAGTTCACTTTAAACCAATAGCAATTTTGATGTACAACTGAATTCAAAGAATTCAAAAGAATTTAAAGAATTTAAAAGAATTCAAAGAACTCAAGGAATACAAAGTGGATTCAAAAGAATTCAAAGTGGATTCAAACGAATTCAAAAAATACAAGATTAATTCAAAAGAATTCGAAATAAGAATATAAGGTAAATTCAGAAAAATAATTCAAAAAATACAAAATGAATTCAAACGAAATCGAAGAATTCAAAAGAATTCAAAAGAAATCAAAGAATTCAAAGAATACAAAGTGGATTCTAAAGAATTCAAAGAATATGCAAGATGATTTTAAAAGAATTCAAAAAATACAAGATTAACTCAAAAGAATTCAAAATAAGAATACAAGGTAAATTCAGAAAAATAATTCAAAAAATACAAAAGAAATTGTAACGAAATCAAAGAATTCAAAAGAATTTAAAGAATTCAAGGAATTCAAAAGAAATCAAAGAATTCAAAGAATACAAAGTGGATTCAAAGGAATTCAAACAATACAAAATGAATTTAAAAGAATTCAAAAAATACAATATTATTTCGAAAGAATTCAAAATAAGAATACAAGGTAAATTCAGAAAAATAATTGAAAAAATACAAATGAATTAAAAGGAAATCAAAGAATTCAAAAGAATCCAGAGAATACAAGGTGAATTACAAAGAATTCGAGGAATTCAAAGAATGCAAAGTAGATTCAAAAGAATTCAAAGATACAAGATGAATTTAAAAGAATTCAAAAAATACAAGATTAATTCAAAAGAATTCAAAATAAGAATACAAGGTAAATTCAGAAAAATAATTTAAAAAATATAAAACAAATTCAAACGAAATCAAAGAAATCAAAAGAATTCAAAGAATACAAGATAAATTAAAAATAATTCAAAGAATTCAAAGAATACAAAAGAATTCAGGAACAACTGTACACCTGAAATCAGCAGTAATTTAACCCCTCGGATATAAATTTTGGTTAGTGCGTTTAATGCAGGGATTTTGAGTTTAAAAATTATGGAAATTCCGCAAG
>JBAGKK010297597.1:0-20146 GCA_037177015.1 Euceroptres primus
CTGAAATTGCGAAAACTTACTCCCGAACGTGAGATGCAGAAGCTAACGAAGACGTATGTGTTATTAAAATGGTTGCGGGGTGAGGGGAGTGAGGGGAATTGAAGGGAAGGAGTCGTATTTCAGATTTCGTCACATTTGTGGAGATTATATATTGTGGTAAAATATTAAATACTACACTACAATTTTTGTAGAATATATTATAGTATAGTACGGTATATTACAGTATATTACGGTGCCACAGTAGTAATTCTGGATAATACAGTGTACATTATATTGAAGCACAGTTTAGCACATTTTAGAATAGTTTTTAGTATAATTTTAGTATAATAGTATATTATGATGCAGTATGGTACAATATAGTACTAGTATATACAAGTTAGTATAGGTCAGTATAATGTACTGCAGTAAAGCATAGTGCATTACGGTTCAAAATAGTATAATATAGAACACGGTTATACAGTGCAGTAACTCACAATATAATACAGTACAGTATAATGAATTCACGTTATACTAACGGTCCAACTCAGTGCATTCTAGTACAATATAGTCCAATATCGTACAGCATATTACAATATTTTACAATATATTACAATATTTTACAATTTATTACAATATATTATAATATAGTACAATATAGTATAATATATTACAATATAGTACAATATAGTATAATATATTACAATATTGTACAATATATTACAATATAATACAATACAGTACAATATAGTACAATACGGTACACTATAGTACAATATAGTAAGCTAAAGTACACTACAGCAGACTATAATACAATATAGTTCAATATAGAGCAATATAATGCGATATAGTATAATATAGTTCAATATAGTACAACTTAGTAACATATAGTACAATATAGTACAATATAGTACAATATAATACACTATAGTACAATATAGTACACTATAATACAATATAGTACACTATAATACAATATAGTACACTATAATACAATATAGTACACTATAATACAATATAGTAAACTATAATACAATGTAGTACACTATAATACAATATAGTGCAATATGGAGCAATATATTACAATATAGTTCAATATAATACAATATAGTCCCATATAGTACAATATAGTACGTTCCAGTATAGTCCAGAATAGTGCAGTATATGACAGTATAATTCATTATAGTGGAGTATATGACAGTATAATACATTATAGTGCAGTATATAACAGTATAATACATTGTAGTACAGTATATGGCAGTATAATACATTATAGTACAGTATATGACAGTATAATGCATTATAGTACAGTATATGACAGTATAATGCATTATAGTACAGTATATGACAGTATAATGCATTATAGTACATTACAGTACAGTGTAAAGCATTATAGTACAATGTAATGTACTATAGTGCAGTATAACGTATCATAGTGCAGTAATGCATTATATTACAGTATAATTCATCATAGTACAGTATAATGCACTATCGTACAGTGTAATGAATGATAGTACAATATGATGCATTGTAGTACAGTCTAATGTACTATAGTGCAGTATAATAAATTATAGTACAGTATACTGCATTATAGCACAGTGTAGTACATTGTTGTACAGTATAATACATTATAGTACAGTATAATGCATTATGGTATAGTACAATGTATTATAGTGCAGTATACTGCATTATAGTACAGTATAATACCTTATAGTACAGTAGAATACATTATAGTACAGTATAATACATTATAGTACAGTATAATACATTATAGTACAGTATAATACATTATAGTACAGTATAATACATTATAGTGCAGTATAATGCATTGCAGTACAGTATATGAAAGCATAATGCATTGTAGTACAATATGCTACTGTATAGTACAGTACATTACATCATAGTAAGTATATTACAGTATAATGCATTATAATGCAGTAAACTGCATTATAGTACATTGTACTGCATTATAGTATAGTATAATGCATCATAGTACAGTATCATTACAGTATTACAATACAGTATAGTATAATGCATTACAGTACAGTATAATGCACTACAATGCAGTATAATGCATTACAGGACAGTGTGATGTATTATAGTACAGCATAATCTTGTAGAGTACCGTACGGAGCCGTGTGTCAATTATAGTACAGTATAGTATAATATTGTATAGTATTGTAAAGATTTATACAGTATTGTATAGTATTGTAAAGTATTGTATAGCATTGCATAGTGTTGTATAGAACTGTATAGCATTATATATTATTGAATAGTATTGTATAGTATTGTACAATATTGTATAGTGTTGAATAGTGTTGTATAGTATTGTATAATACTGTATAACATTGTATATATTGTATAATATTGTATTTATTGTATAATATTGTATATATTGTATAATATTGTATATATTGTATAATATTGTATATATTGTATTGCCTTGTAAAATAGTACATTAATATAGTATAATATTATAATATAATATAGTAAAATATTAGTATATTCAGAAATATTCCACGATAAAATTAACCTGTATTACACATTGTTAAACTATAATATTATCTATATTTAATAATATTAATATAATATTTTACTAAAATTAGTTTTCGGCGATGTTTTCTATGGATTTTAACCCACAAGAAGAGGGTTATGGTTGTTTCACCTCGCAGCGTAATTGAACACGAGTAGATCTAACACAGTCAACTCCTCCGACAATGTTCCCCTTCAATAAGTTTATGCTGATTTTATCCGAGCGGGGAGAAAATCACCCTCCGTGCATCTCTAAAAGCGCACTTGTTTCTAACTGCTTTATAATGGAAAACTCACTATCACCTTCTTCTCCTTAACTCCAATTCATTTTCTCAATCTTCAAAAACGACGTAAATTTTATTCTAAATTTTTTTTTCTCTTTACAAAACAGGAAATATTTTTAAAAATTTACAGTAGCAGCTGGAAAAAATGTTGCTTTCTAATTCGGAAAAAAATGAATTTGATACTCAAACAATATAATCAATTATAAAGTATGTGAATTTAGTCATTGAGTACCGGTAATGCAGGGAAAAATTACTGTGCTGGTAAGTCAGTACAATTAGTCGGTAAAGCAGTACATTTGTCGGTAAAGAAGTACATTTGTCGGTAAAGCAGTACAGTTGTCGGTAAAGCAGTACATTTGTCGGTAAAGAAGTACACTTGACGGCAAATCAGTACATTTGTTGGTAAAGCAGTACATTTGTCGGTAAAGCAGTACATTTGTCAGTAAAATAGTGCATTTCTCGGCAAAATAGGTAAAGTTCTATCAGAAATGAACAGTTGGTAAAGCAGGAGCCTCAGTCGACACAGCAGAAGTCGGAAAAAGTCTTTAAAATAGAAACAGGAAAAGCAAAAAAAATAAGAGAACCAAAAAGCTTTTTCCAGAATAAGTTGATGGTAAAAATCATAATCGGTAAAGTAGTATAAATCTTAGTAGAATATGACTGTCGATAAAACAGTCTGTTAAAGTAATCTCTGAAAGAATTTTCTCAGGTCAAATATCTTATTTTTCTATAAAATTCTCTAGTGATAAAAAACATCTCCCAAGACTTATCTCACTTCGTCGAATAATAAGAATGGAATTGTTATAAAAAGCCATTGAAAAGAAATTCAAGAGCAGAAAAGAGTGCAAAAAAAGATTTGAAAGCGTGACACGAGTAAACCCGTTAACGATTTTTTTTTGTCTGGAACTAAAAAAATCGATGGCAATCCGTGGTACTGCTGTGTGAAAAGCGAGTGACTGAAATGAGTTTAATCTGAGAGCTTTTAATTGAAAAGAGTCAAGATAAAAGGCAATCAGAGTCGCAAAAGAAGATTCATTTTAAGCGTATTTTATGCAGTAGTAAATTTTTAGGAAAGGAGTGGTCACTTCTGGAATGAATGATTTGTAGAAGTTGCGTAAATTTGAACGATGTCGATGAACTCGATGAAGCTTCATTAGCGATAAAAGACGCTCGGGCGGAGCTTCTTTACACGAGCCGCCACATAAATATTAAAGTCGACGGCTTTTATCGCTCCGTGGTATCGCGCTGTGAGATGAGAGAGAAAAATTATCGAGATTAAGAAACGAACTTTCGATTTTTCCGAAACTTAAGAAAAACAGACTGTAGATATTTCAGTGTAGTTATTTCATTTTTAGGTTGAACTTGAAAGCCCAATAGTAATTTGTTTATTACAATTATTACGATGAAAAGGCAAAATTGGAAGGAAACATCTACGGGAGGATAATATACGCGAGAAACTAGGAAGAAATGCTTCTTACGAAATTTTTCTAGGTCAAATACTTTCCGAGTTATGAAAGCTTGAATCTGGACCAATGAGATGCGTGAGACGTGCGTAGGTATAACGTTAATTGCCACCCGATTGGAGCGCGCTGTAATAACTAATAACTCGGAAACTATTTACTCTATGAAATAAGTATACAGGACTTTTTTTCTCGTTTTTTAATTTACAAATAACGCTGCATAAGTATTTTTCCGATCAAAAGCTTTGGCTTAGAAATAAATAAATATTAAAAAACGAACTTAAGATTTTTCCGAAAGTTAGAAAAACAGACTGTAGTTATTTCAGTGTAATGTGAAATGTACAATTGTTTTCAGAACCAAGTTGAAAGTCCAATAGTAATTTGTTTATTACAATTATTACGATGAAAACGCAAAATTGGAAGAAAAAAACTATAGGAGGATAATCTACGCGGGAAACTAGGAAAAAATGCATCTTACGAAATTTTTTTACGTCAAATACTTTCCGAGTTATGAAAGCTTGAATCTGGACCAATGAGATGCGTGTCACGTGCGTAGGTATAACGTTAATCGCCACCCAATTGGAGCGCGCTGTAATAACTAATAACTCGGAAACTATTTACTCTATGAAAAAGGTATTCAGAACTTTTCTTCTTGGTTTTTAATTTAAAATAATGCTACATAAGTATTTTTCTGATCAAAAGCTTTTGCTAAGAAATAAATAAATATTAAGAAACGAAATTTAGAGTTTTCCGAAATAAAAAAAAAAAACAGGTTCTAGTTATTTCAGTGTATTATGAAGTGTAACATTTTTAAGGACAAAGTTGAAAGTCCAATAGTAATTTGTTTATTACAATTATTTTTATTTTTCGCTTAGATTATTCGGGCGAAAAACCAGGAAAAAATAGTTCTTACGAAATTTTTCTAGCTTTAACACTTGCTGAGTTATAAAAGCTTGAATCTGAACCAATGAGACGTGCGTCACATGCGTATATGTAACGTTAATCGTCACGCGATTGGAGCGCGCTATAATAACTAATAACTCGGAAACTATTCACTCTATGAAATAAGTATAAGAGACTTTTCTTCTTGTTTTTTAACGTAACATAACGCTTTTAAAGTATTTTTCTAATCAAAATTTTCTGTAAAGAAATAAACAATTTTTTTAGGACCAAGTCTGAAAGTTTCACAGTAATTTTTTATCCTAAAAGATCATCAAACCCTTAAAGGAAAGTGTTTACAAAAAATCAATTCAGTATTAAAAATTGTCTTTTTAAAAAAAAAAAGGTGAATACGTATTTCGTGAACCAATTTTGTGCAGAGTACGAGGTGGAAATTCATTCAATTAAATTTTCGATCATCAGAATCCGCTTGAGCAGGGTTTAAACCGTCAAAGAACAATACAATACTATTTTGATCATGTTCAGAATCCTCTTTCATGAATGATGAGTAATTTTATCCACACATGATGTTTTGATGAGGACAACTTGTTTTTAAATCACATTAATTTAAAAAAAACAGTAAAATAAAACTCTAAAATAAAAGAAATTTATTTGGATAGCCAATTTCTTAAAATAATAAAAACGAAGCTATCAAATTTCAAAAAATTTACGACTAATTTCAAACAATTCTATCAAAACCAAAAAACAAAAAAAAATAGAAAAAAAATAAATCAGAAAATACTTAGTTATATTTCTTTTGATAGAAATGTTGCTAAAGAGATTCCAATACACAGAAAAAAGTTAGTTTATTGCTCAAACATTAAGATCCATTAACAAATATGAATTTAGTTATTAACTATCGTCAAAGTAAAGAAAATTACTGTGCTGGCGAGTCAATATAATTAGTCTGTAAAGCAGAGAATTCATCAGTAAAACAGGGCTTATCAACAACTTATGTCAAGCTCTCACGGTAATGAACAGTCGATAAAGCAGATATCTCAGTCGGTAAAGTAGAAGAAGCCGGTAAAGTAGTAGAAGTCAGTAAAGTAGAAGGTGTCGGTAAAGTAGAAGGTGTCGGTAAAGTAGAAGCCGGTAAATCACTGGATTCATCGGTAAAACAGGGCTTACCAACAACTTGTGTTAAGCTCTGTCGGTAATGAACAACAGGTAAAGCAGGAATCTCAGCCGATAAAGCAGAAGTCGGGAAAAGCCTTTGAAATAGGAATAAGATTTTTAAGTTATATAAAGAACATATATAGAAAATATATTTTAAAAATTAGTTATAGTAGGCGAAAAGCGCCTACAAGGAAGGGTTTCGTAGCTTCAAGTGCAATATTGATATTGGTCGTATGTCCATATTGGGTCCTATGCCAGTTTTGGGTCTTATGTCCATAATATGTCCTATACCCGTTTTGGGTCTTATGTCCATATTGTATCTAATGACCATATTATATATTATGTTGGTTTTGGGTCTTATGACAGTTTTGGGTTCTATGACCATATTGGGCCCTATGTCAGTTTTGAGTCCTATGTCCATATTGGTTTCTATGATAGTTCTTCATCCTATGCTTTAACTTTAGGTGCTATATTGATATTGGTCCTATGCCCATATTGGGCCCTATGACAGTTTTGGACCTTATGTCCATAATGTGTCCTTGCCAGTTTTGGCTCTTATGCCCATAGTGTGCCCAATGTCTATATTGGATACTATGTCGGTTTTGGGTGCTATGTCGGTTTTGGGTGCTATGTCGGTTTTGGGTCCTATGTCGGTTTTGGGTCCTATGCCGGTTTTGGGCCATATGACGGTTTTGGATCCTATGACGGTTTTGGGCCCTATGCCCACATTAGTTCCAATGCCAGTTTTGGATCCTACGCCTATATTAGGTCCTATATCCATATTCGATCCAATGACAATTTTGGGCCCTATGCTTATGTCGGGTCCTATGTCAGTATTGGGTCTTATGTCCATATTGTATCTGATATCAATATTGGGCCCTATTACGGTTTTGGGCCCTATGCCAGTTTTGAATCCTATGCCAATATTGGGTCCTATGCCCATATTGGACCCTATGCCCATATTGGACCCTATGCCCATATTGGACCCTAAGCCCATATTGGGCCCTATGGCAGTTTTTATCTCTATGTTCATATTGGGTCCTATGTCAGTTTTGGGTTCTATGCGAATTTTAGGTCATATCAGTTTTTGGCCCTATGACAATTTTGGGCCCTACGCGAATTTTGGGTCCTATGCCAATTTTGGGTCTTATGTCACTTTTGGGCCATATGTCAGTTACCTGTCAAAATAGTACGATAGACGGACGGACGGACAATAGACCGAAACTATAAGGGTTTCTGCCCGAAGCTACGAAACCCTAAGAATTAAAAGATATTTCAAACGCGATAATGGGGTAGACTCTTGTTAGGTAAAAAAAATGTGTAAATTATTTGTGGAATTCTGATTAGATGCTAAAACCGGTATTTCACGGGAGATTGAATTTTTCCGGGCGAATTTGCAAACTAACTCGCTCTCTCATTTTATCGTGAAAGCGATCGACGCGAATACGAAGGAAATTATTTATAGGCGTGCAAGTCGTGTGGAATTATTTATCGGAGGCGTAATTTGTATAGGGAATTATTAATCGTCCGGTAATACCTACAGAGAATCGTTTATTAACTCGGGCCACGCCGTCGCGTCGCTCGATCTCAATGGGTATCACGCGCAGGTGCAGCTTTTGAGGTGAGTAACAATCAATTTCGCCCGAAAACAGATATTGAACCGCCGAACCACGGGGAGGAACCACGGGAGTTCCTGGATTGTTCCTCGCATAAATCGTTCCCCTGATATAAATTTGCACGGAACCCGCCATTTCGACCACCACAATCGACATTGAAACGAATCTGAATATCCGCAATTAAAAGCCGGATAATAGGGGCGATGTATCTTGTAAAAAGAGCAACAAAGCGTCACGGAATTTGGTGGAAATTTATACATTAACAGAGTCGCAAAAAAAATTAGCAATCCAAAAACAGTTTGAATTTGCGTACCTTAGAACCTGTTTAAAATTTAAAATTGATCGATTATTATTAGTATCCTGAGGCTCCGAGGAGCGAATATAATTTTTTAATTTGATTTTAGGAAAAACTATTTGCAGGAACTCCTTAAAATCAAAATAAATTCTGGCACCTCTGAGAATTATTTTACATTTTTTTTGTAGCTGTGGGAACTTTCTTGCACTAAAAATGTACCTAAAATAATTGAAAAGACTTGAATATGTTTATTCTGGTCCAAAATCTAATCAGGGGAATACGATCAATAAGAAGGTATTTGACTTTACTTTTATTTTTTTCTAAAATAGTATCAGGGGAACATGATTACCAAGAAGGTTGTGCCTTCTACTTTTACTATTTTCAAAATACCACCAGGGGAACATAATTACCAAAGAGGTATTATTTTGATTCTTTATCAAAATTATATCAGTAGAATGTTTCTACAGGGGAACATCACCAGGCAAGTCTTCCACATTATTCTGATTCTTTATTACAATTGTGTCCGCAGAATATTCCCATCAGGGGAACACGATCACTAAACAAGTATTCCATCTTATTCCGATTCTTTATCACAATTGTATCAGGAGTATATGATCACCAAGAATGTTGTGCCTTCTACCTTTACTATTTTCAAAATCCCATCAGGGTAACATAATCTTCAAAGAGGTATTATTTTGATTCCTTAACACAATCGTATCAGGAGAACATGATTACCCTGGAGGTGTTCAAATTTATATTTATTCTTCAAAATCCCATCAGGGGAACACGATCACCCTTCTGGTATACTCTCTTATTTTTATTCGTTGAAAATTCCATCAGGGGAACATGATCACCAAACAAGCATTCTCTTATTTTTATTCATTAAAAATCCCACCAGAGGAACACGATCACCAAACACACATTCTTTTATTTATATTCTTCCTCAAGATCCCATCAGGGGAACACGATCACCAAGTAGATATTCTCATTAATTGTGATAAGTTTTCACAATACTGTGCGTTTAGACTCCAATTAAGTTCTTTCCCCTCCGGTTACGTTAGGGGAACACTGCTCCCATAAGGGGAATGATCTTCTCACAACTGCAGAACCGTTTTCGCACTACTTCAGCCCTTTTGAACTCCTGATTTGTAATTTACCATTTTTTTTCTTCTTAGTACGTAAGGTTCCTGTAGGAAGAGAAAGTCGGTGATGTAGATTCGAGACGGTCCTCGACTTGAGCTTGACGGAACAATACGAGTTTGTATCTTGGCAGTGCGGCAAAGTGCTTTTCGCTGAGGTGTGTAGTACGTATAGTGCGTGTAGCACATGTCACGAGCGACAGGACAATCGATCACAGCTCGAGGAATTTCTCGGAAGCCGCCAGCGAGTCTCTCGAGTTTCTTTTGTGATGGATTAAGAGTCGGATTAAGAAATCACCGTGAGGCTGACTGACGCGACGCCGCCCTCGGCAAAAATAATTTGCTCTAAAAAAAATAAAATATAAAAAAAATAAAAAAATAAAAATAATTGGAGACAATTCGTGACTTGTTTCTTGCCAACTGAGATCGATAAGAGATTGTTTTGATTCGATGCACGAGTATAAGTCACGGGTGGTCGTATCAACTCATAAGACAGCCTTTCATTAATATTATATTATATATTATATTATATATTATGGTATATATTACATTATATGTTATACATTATATTATGGTATACAATATATGGTATATATTATATGTTATACATTATATTATATATTCTAAATTATACATTGTATTATATACTATACATTGTAATATGTACTATACATTATATTACATAATAAACATTATAATATACACTATACATTATATTATATACTGTAACATTATATTATATACTGTAACATTATATTATATACTGTAACATTATATTATATACTGTAACATTATATTATATAATGTAACATTATATTATATAATGTAACATTATATTATATACTGTAACATTATATTATATACTGTAACATTATATTATATATTGTACCATTATATTATATACTGTACAATTATATTATATACTGTACCATTATATTATATATTGCACCATTATATTACATACTGTAACATTATATTATATACTGTAACATTATATTATATATTGTACCATTATATTATATATTGTACCATTATATTATATACTGAACAATTATATTATATACTGTACGATTATATTATATACTGTACCATTATATTATATATTGCACCATTATATTACATACTGCAACATTATATTATATACTGTACCATTATATTAAATATTGCACCATTATATTTAATACTGGACCATTATATTAAATACTGTACCATTATACTGTACATTATATTATGCACTATATATTATATTATATTATATTGTATTGTATCGTATCGTATCATATCGTATCATATCATATATCATATCATATATCATATCATATCATATCATATATCATATCATATATCATATTATATATCATATCTATATCATATCATATATCATATCTATATCATATCATATATCATATCATATATCACATCATATATCATATCTATATCATATCATATATCATATCATACCATATCATATCATATCATATTATATCATATCATATCATATCATATTATATTATATATTTACCATAAAATTAATGAGCAAATCTTCTTCGTAATTTAAATTTGAAATTTCTCTAATTCAGGTAAATTATTATTAATTTGATAGATTTCAAATCGATTAAATTTGAGAGGAAATTAATTTAAGAGGCGGACTTTGACGCTATTAATTACCAAAATCCTGAAATAGCCAACGAGAGACTGTGTAATTAATTGCAATAAAGAGTAAATCCGCTTGCAATAAAAATCCACTTTTTAAAGACTAACGAGAATAAATTGGAATCACTTAATAAAGGGCTAAATTCTCTCGCTAATAAAAATTCAAAATTTAAGGTCTTTCGGTTATTTAGGCAAAAATTTACGAGGAGGAGAGCAAAATCCGTGCAAATAAAATTCCATGTTAAATTCCATAAATAATGAAAAATAACCGTGGAGATGATTACGGAAGTGGATTTTCTCATTTTTATCGTTGTTGCTTTGAATTTCCAATATCGAAAAAAGTGCGCTTAACTAGCCACATGGCGATACAGGGGCTTCCGTTCGAACCGAAACCAATTAGAGCAGACTTTACTGACACGAGGCTCGTTAATTAAAGTATCACCGGCAAATCTATTTTCACCGTTATTGAATTAATTTTCTAGACGATGTGAACGGGAATAAAAACCACATCAACAATCTGGCTGAAGGAAAAACGGCAAGAGACGCTGGGTTGAGAAAAAATTATTTGAAAAAATGTGTGCGATAATTTATACTACCGGAAAAAATTATGAATTCCTCCGAATACTTTTGAATTTAATTAAATTTTTTTGGAATTCTTTGAACACTTTTGACATCACTTAAATTATTTTAATTTCTTGAAATTCTTTTGAATTTATTTGATTTTAAAAAAAATTTCTTCGAATTTTTTTTTAATTTCTTCGATTTTTCAAATTCATCTTGTTGATTTTTTTGAATTTCTTTGAATTCTTTTAAATTTCTTTGAAGGAAATTTAAATTCTTTGAAATTCCTTTGAATTTCGATTAATTTATTTGAAGTTGAATGATTTCTTATAGAATTTTTATTAATTCACTGAATTATTTAAATTTCTTTGAATTCAATTTGAATTCTGTTTAAATTTTTTGAGTTCCTTTGAATTCCACTTGAATTCATTTGAATTTCTTTGAACTCTTTTGAATTTATTTGATTTTTTGAATTTCTTTGAATTCCTTTGAATTTATTAAAATTAAATTTGAATTTTTTAGTATTCCTTTGATTTCAGATCAATTTATTTGAAGTTGAATGATTTCTTATAGAATTTTTATTAATTCGCTGAATTATATGAATTTCTTTGGATTCAACTTGAATTTTTTAAATTCCTTCGAATTCTTTTGAGTTTCTTTGAATTCATTTAAGTTACTTTGAACTCTTTTGAATTTTTTGTATTCTACTTGAATTCTTTTAATTTCAGATAAATTTATCTCAAGTTGAATGATTTTTTTGAATATTTTAAATTCAATATAAATTATTTTAAATTGCCTTCAATTATTTTGAATTTATTTGAATTCAATTAAAATTGCTCTGAATTTATTTGAATTCAATTTGAATTATTTTGAATTTATTTAAATTCAATTTTAATTCTTTTGAAATTATTTGAATGCAATTTCAATTATTTTAAATTTATTTGAATCCAATTTCAATTATTTTAAATTTATTTAAATTCAATTTGAATTTCTTTGCATTACATTTGAATTATTTTGAATTTATTTGAATTCAATTTGAATTAGTTAAATTTCCTTGAATACAATTTGAATTCTTTTACATTCAGATCAATTTATCACAAGTTAAATGTTTTGTTCTAATTTTTTGAATTCAATTAGAATTATTTAGAATTTCTTTGAATTATTTTCAATTTCTTCGAATTCTATTTCAATTATTTTGAATTTATTTGAATTCAATTTGAATTTCTTTTATTTTTTGAATTTCTTTGAATTAAATTTTATTCCTTTGGAATTCCTTTGAATTCAGATCAATTTATTTGAAGTTGAATTATTTCTTTTAGAATTTTTATTAATTCACTGAATTATTTGAATTCCTTTACATTCAATTTGAATTTTTTTGAGTTCCTTTGACTTACATTTCAATTCATTTGAATTTTTGTGAACTCTTTTTAATTTCTTTGATTTTTTAAATTTTTTGAATTCCTTTGAATTTTTTAAAATTAAATTTGAATTCTTTGGTATTCCTTTGATTTCAGATCAATTTATTTGAAGTTGAATGATTTCTTTTATAATTTTTATTAATTCACTAAATTCTTTCAATTTCTTTGAATTCAAGTTGAATTCTTTTAATTTCTCTGAATTCTTTTGAGTTTCTTCGAATTCCATTTAAATTCATTTGAATTACTTTAAACTATTTCGAATTTTTTGTATTCCACTTGAATTCTTTTGCATTCAGATTAATTTATCTCAAGTTGAATGATTTTTTAAAATATATTAAATTTAATTTAAATTATTTTGAATTGCCTTGAATTCTTTTGAATTTATTTGATTTCTTTTTGTATTATTTTGAATTTATTTGAATTCTTCTGAATTTATTTCAGTTTAATTTGAATGGTTTTAAATTTATTTGAATTCAATTTGAATTATCTTGAATTTATTTGAATTCGATTAGAATTCTTTTGAATTTATTTGAATTCAATTTGAATTATTTGAATTCAATTTGAATTATTTTAAATTCAATTTGAATTATTTTAAATTCAATTTGAATTATTTTGAATTTATTTGAATTGAATTTAAATTATTTTGAATTGTTTTGAATTTCTTTGTATGATTTAAATTTATTTGAATTCAGTTTGAATTCTTCTACATTCAGATCAATTTATCACAAGTTAATGTTTTTTTCAATGTTTTGAATTCAATTTGAATTATTTAGAATTTCTTTGAATTATTTTCAATTTCTTTAAATTCTATTGAATTTATTCGAGTCCGATTTGAATTGTTTTGAATTAAATTGATTTTTTTAAATTCTTTAAACACTTTTGACATCATTTGAATTTCTTTGAATTGTTTTATTTTTATTAATTCTCTTAAATTTCTTTGATTTTTTTGAATTTCTTTGAATTAAATTTTATTTCTTTCGAACTCCTTTTAATTCAGATCAATTTATTTCAAGTTGAATAATTTATTTTAGAATTTTTATTAATACACTGAACTATTTGAATTTCTTTGAATTCAATTAAAATTTTTTAAATTGATTTGAATTTCTTTGAACTCTCTTGAATTTTTTTAATTTCTTTAAATTTCTTTGATTTTTTTCAGTTACTTTGATTTTTTTGAATTTCTTTGAATTAAATTAAAATTATTTGGAATTCCTTTGAATTCAGATCAATTTTTTGAAGCTGAATGATTTCTTTCAGGATTTTTTTTAAATTCACTGAATTATTTGACTTTCTTTGAATTCGATTTGAATTTTTTGAGTTACTTTGAATTCTTTTAAGTTCCTTTGAATTCCATTTGAATTTCTTTGAATTATTTTAAATTTCTTTGAATTATTTTGAATTTCTTTGAAGTATTTTGATTTTTTGAATTATTTGGAATTATTTTGAATTTTTTTTGAATTATTTTGAATTTCTTTGAATTATTTTGAATTTCTTCGAATTCTATTGAATTTCAAATCCATTTGAATACTTTAGAAGTTTTTTGAAATTCAAATCAATTTATCTCAAGATAAATGAATTCTGTCAAATTTCTTGGAATTCCTTTGAATTCAGGCCAATTTATCTCAAGATACATCAATTCTTTTGAATTTGTACATATTCACTGAATTCTTATGAATTTGTACAAATTCACTGAATTCTTTTGAATTTATATGAATTCATGGAATTCTTTTGAATTTATCGTGAATTCCCTTAATTTTTCTGAAATTTTTTTGAATTGTTTTATACTATTTTGAATTCTTTTAAAATTCTTTGAATTCATAAATTCTTTAAACTCTTGGAACTCTTAAATTCAGGTGTACATAAAAATTCCCAGCAATTATTTAAAAATTATTTATGACACTGTACTAAAAAATATATGCAAGTAAGATTTCCAGTATAACATTTCTTGATACACTTATTACAGTACTTACAGTACTGTAAAGTATAAAACCTAACTCACAATTCGGTACACATTCAAGATACATTAAAACAAATTTTTCCACCGCATTTGAGATTAAATCTTCAACATCTGAGACTTCTAGCTGAAAATTTTCCAGGTCTGCCATTTACTTTTGTGATTCGCATCACGCCTCGGCTGTTTTGGCAGGAAGTCTGACGGAGACAATTTCCGTGACAGAGTAGAGCACTCGTCGTCTGCTGGCGTCTCTTGACGCACATAAGTAGATGAAACATGAAAGGCAGTTAAGCTGACACATAAAGAGGATCGCGTAAATGGCCGCAAAGCTACAGATTATTATTGTCGAGAGGTTTCATTTCTTGGGTGGTCTGCAGCCTACACAGAGGTTCTAATCTTTCGACAAACCACAGTTTACAGTGTTGCAAAAAATTACATCACTGTGAGTATTGCAATTACTGTAAATTACAGTTTGGTAAACACTAAAGTATTGTAAAAATTACAATATTCTGGAAATTAGAGTATTGTAAAAATTACAATATTCTGGAAATTAGAGTATTGTAAAAATTACAATACTGTAGACATTACAGTGTTCTGGAAATTATAGTACTGTATAAATTACAGTATCGTAGACATTACGGTATTGTAAATTTATGATACTCTGAAAATAACAGTACTGTAAATATTACAGTATTTGTAAAAACAACAGTTCTATGGATATTGCAGAACTTTGGAAATTACAGTACTTTGGATATTACAGAACTGTGGACATTACAGTACGTTAGAAATTATAGTATTGTAAAAACTAGAGTGCTGTAAAAATTACAGGACTTTGGATATTACAGTACTGTAGAGATTACAGAACTGTGGATATTACGGTACTGTAGAAATTAGAGTAATGTAGAAATTAGCGTATTGTAGAAAGTAGAGAATTGTAGAAATTAGAGTACTGTAAAAATTACAGTAATGTAAACATCACAGTTCTGTGGATATTACAGTATTGTAGAAATCACAGTATTGTGAAAATTTCAGAATAATAAAAATTGCAGTATTGTAAAAATTACAGTATTCTGCGAATTACAGTATTCTAAAATACACAGTGCTATAGACATTACAGTATTCTGGAAAATAAAGTACTGTATACATTACTGTATTGCAGACATTAAGGTATTGCAAATTTACAGTACTCTGAAAATAACATTACTGTAAATATTACAGTATGGTAAAAATTACAATATTGTAAACTTTACAATATTGAAACGTTACAGTATTGCAAACATTACAGTAATGTAAACATTACAGTATTGTAAAAATCACAGTACTATAGATATTACAGGATTGTGGATATTACAGTTCTGTAGAAATTACTGTCCTCTAAACATTACAGTATTATAAAAATTACAGCATTGTAAAAATTACAGTATTCTAAAAATTACAGTGTTATATACATTACAGTATTCTGGAAAATAAAGTACTGTATAAATTACTGTATTGTAGACATTAGGGGATTGTAAATTTATAGTACTCTGAAAATAACATTACTGTTAATATGACAGTATTGTAAAAATTAAAATATCGTGAACATTAAAATATTGTAAACATTAAAGTATTGTAAACATCACAGTATTGTAAACATCACAGTATTGTAAACATTACAGTATTGTAAACATTACAGTAGTGTAAAAATTACAGTATTGTAAACATTACAGTATTGTAAACATTACAGTATTATAAACATTACAGTATTGTAAACATTACAGTATTGTAAACATTACAGTATTGTAAACATTATAGTATTGTAAACATTACAGTATTGTAAACATTACAGTAGTGTAAACATTACAGTATTGCAAAAATTACAGTAGTGTAAACATTACAGTATTGTAAACATTACAGTAATGCAAACATTACAGTACTGTAAACATTGCAGTATTGTAAAAATCACAGTACTATGGATATTAAAGGACTGTGGATAATACAGTTCTGTAGAAATTCCTGTCCTGTATGCATTACAGTATTGTAAAAATTACAGTACTATAGACATTACAGTATTCCGGAAAATAAAGTACATACTGTATAAATTACTGTATTGTAGAAATTGCGGTATTGTAAATTTACAGTACTCTGGAAACAACAGTACTGTAAATATTACAGTATTGTAAAAATTACATTACTGTAAAAATTACAGAATTGTAAAAATCACAGTATTATGTATATTACAGGACTGTGGATATGACAGTATTGTAAAAATTAGAGTAGTGTAAAAATTAGAGTACTGTACAAATTACAGTATTGTCAAAACTAGAGTACTGTAAAAAATAAAGGAATTTGGATTTTACAGTACTGTGGATATTACAGTACTATAAATAATACGCTACTGTGGATATTGAAGTACTGTAGAAATTAGAGTATTGAAAAATTAGAGTACTGTAGAAATTACAGTACTGTAGAAATTACAATTCTGTAAACAATACAGTTCCGTGAATATTACAGGACTGTGAATATTACAGTATTGAAGAAATTACATTATTGGAAAACAAACAGTATTGTAAAAATTTCAGAATTGTAAAAATTACAGAATTGTAAAAATTACAGTATTGTAAAAATTACTGTATTCTAAAAATTACAGTACTATAGGCATTGCTGACATTACAGTATTGTAAAAATTAGAGTAGTGTAAAAATTACAGTATTGTAAAAATTAGAGTACTGTACAAATTACAGTATTATAAAAATTATAGTACTGTAAAAATTAAAGGAATTTGGATTTTACAGTTCTATAGATATTACAGTACAATTAATAATACGCTACTGTGGATATTACTGTACTATGAATAATACGCTACTGTGGATATTACAGTACTGTAAAAATTCGAGTATTGTAAAAATTCGAGTACTGTGAGAATTAAAGGAATTTTGATTTTACAGTACTGTGGATATTACAGTACTATGAATAATACGCTACTGTGGATATTACAGTACTGTAAAAATTAGAATATTGTAAAAATTAGAGTACTGTAGAAATTACAGTACAGTAGAAATTACAATTCTGTAAACAATACAGTTCTATGAATATTACAGTATTTGTAGAAATATTACAGTATTGTAGAAATTACAGGATTGGAAAGCAGACAGTATTGTAAAAATTTTAGAATTGTAAAATTACAGTATTGTAAAAATTACTGTATTCTAAAAATTACAGTACTATAGACATTAGAGTATTCTGGAAAATAAAGTACTGTATAAATTACTGTATTGTAGACATTACGGTATTGTAAATTTACAGTATTCTGGAAATAACATTACTGTAAATATTACAGTATTGTAAAAATTATATTACTGTAAACATAACAGTATTGTAAAGATCACAGTATTATGAATATTACAGGAATGTGGATATTACAGTACTGTAGAAATTACTGACATTACAGTATTGTTAAAATTAGAGTACTGTAAAAATTACATGACTGTAGATATCACAGTACTGTGGATATTACAGTAATAAGAATAATACGCTGCTGTGGATGTTGCAGTACTGTAGAAATTAGAATATTGTAAAAATTAGAGTACTGTAGAAATTACAGTACAGTAGAAATTACAATTCTGTGAACAATACAGTTCTACGAATATTACAGTATTTGTAGAAATATTACAGTATTGTAGAAATTACAGGATTGGAAAGCAGACAGTATTGTAAAAATTTTAGAATTGTAAAATTACAGTATTGTAAAAATTACTGTATTCTAAAAATTACAGTACTATAGACATTAGAGTATTCTGGAAAATAAAGTACTGTATAAATTACTGTATTGTAGACATTACGGTATTGTAAATTTACAGTATTCTGGAAATAACATTACTGTAAATATTACAGTATTGTAAAAATTATATTACTGTAAACATAACAGTATTGTAAAGATCACAGTATTATGAATATTACAGGAATGTGGATATTACAGTACTGTAGAAATTACTGACATTTCAGTATTGTTAAAATTAGAGTTCTGTAAAAATTACAGTATTGTAAAATTTACAGTATAGTAAAAATTAGAGTACTGTAAAAATTACATGACTTTAGATATTAGAGTAATGTGGATATTACATATATTACGCTATTGTGGATGTTGCAGTACTATAGAAATTAGAGTATTGTAAAAATTAGAGTACTGTAAAAATTACAGTAGAAAAATTAAATTACTGTAGATATTACAATGCTGTAGACATTACAATGCTGTAAACATTACATTGCTGTAAACAACACATTTCTGTGGATATTACAGTATTGTAGAAATTGCAGTATTGTAAAACTTGCAGTATTGTAAAAATTTCAGAATTGTAAAAACTACAATATTGTAAAAATGACTGTATTCTAAAAATTACAGTTCTTTAGATATTATAGTATTCTGGAAAGTAAAGTAATGTATAAATTACTGTATTGTAGATATTAAGGTATTGTAAATTTACAGTACTCTGGAAATAACATTACTGTAAATATTACAGTAATGTAAAAATTGCAATACTGTAAACATTACAATATTGTAAAATTCACAGTACTGTAGATATCACAGGACTGTGGATATTACAGTTCTGTAGGAATTACTGTCTTTTAAACATTACAGTACTTTTAAACATTACAGTACTTTTTTATAATAGGGGTGGCTCAGGAAGCTTTTTGAAGTGATGTCAATATTCAGAAATGCAATTTAAAATTTTTTGCCTACCTAGATACTTTGAAAATTGTAATTTTTTACATTTATCTGAAAATTCTTTTCGAAACCACCCCTAGGTTCAATTTGAAATCTTTTGTATAATACGGGTGGCTCAGGAAGGTTTTCTGACGTGATATTAATATTCAGAAATGCAATTTAAAATTTTTTGGGGACTTTGATACTTTGAAAACTCCCATTTTTGACATTTATCTGGAAATTCTTTTTGAAACCACCCGTAGGTCCAATTTGAAATCCTGCGGATAATAGGAGTGGCTCAGGAAGGTTTTCTGACGTGATGTCAATATTCAGAAAAGCAATTTAAAATTTTTTGGGAACCTGGATACTTTAAAAATTGTCAATTTTGACATTTATCGGCAATAGTATATTATGCACCTAGGGGGAGAAGAGGGACTTTTTTGACGAGTACTGAAAACGTACACTCGTCAAAAAAGTCCCTCTCCCCCTTGGCGCATACGATATTTTTTATAACAAATG
>JBAGKK010297700.1:0-20145 GCA_037177015.1 Euceroptres primus
TGTTTACTAATGATTATTGGAAATACTCACAAAATCAGTTATAATGACTTGCACTATTTGATTAGTTAACTCTTACTTATTCAGATTTAGAGAGTGTATAATATTTATTCCAGGAATTTTAATTCTTCATACATATCTAAAACATTCCTAATTCAAACGATAAAGGCGTTTTGAAATTTGAAAAGAAAAGCAATGAACCAATTATCTAATTATCACATTAAAATATATGCTTAAAATTAAATTACTATGAAATATAATAAATAATAATAATAATTTAAAATAAATATTGAAATAGCTGCATCGGCTTTCATTCAATTTTAATTTTGGTCGGTAACTTGTTTAATTTAGATTATTTTTAATGTTCATAATTATTTATCACGAAATTTTGAATATCTTGAAGATTTGGAATTGAAGATTCTTCAATGTTGAATATGTATAAAAATTCTTAAATTTTCTTGATTTAGAGGTTCAAAAGTAAGAACTTTTTAATTCTAAATCTGCAAATTGAAAAAATCGTAAATGTAATTCATCAAAATTACATAATTTTCAATCCCGAAACTGAAAACATGTATAATTTTTATTTGTAGATTTTCAAAATTAAAAACTCTTCAATTTTAAAGATTTCAAATTCAAATTTCTACAATTTTAAAGAGTTGCAATTGAAAATTGTTGGATTTTGAAAATATAGAATTCCAAATTATTCAATTTTCAATATGTACATGTTAAAGGTATGCAATTTTAAACGCTTTTTTCAATAGTTCAAGATTTATTATTTAAAATTAAAAATTCTTCAATTTTAACCATTTGTAAGATTTACAATAATTGAAGATTCATTAATTTTAAATGTATGCATTTTAAAATAATGTAATTTTCAACTTTTTTTAAAAATATGTAGTTCAATTTTGAAAACTGACTATTGAAAATTATTCAAGTTGGAATATTTTCAATTTGAGGTCTCTTCTTTATCTAATGTGTAAAATAGACAATGATATAGTTTTGAGTATTCTCATCCTAATGAGAAGATATTGGTTTTATGGAAAATTTCACTTGATCGGTTTTCATTAAATCTTCACGTTTTGAAACCCCCTGAGTTAGAAAAAATGATTTTTACAAAGGTGTCTGTATGCCTGTCTGTCTGTAGTAGTAGTAGATTTGTATGAATGGTAAGACCCAATACTAACAAGTTCGACTTTGTAAGCGACTAATTGGAAAACAGTAACATTATTCAATTTTCAAATTTTTAATGTTTAAATTATACTAAAAAAGGAATTTTAAAATATTATTATAAATTATGATGATTTTTTCAAAAATGATCTGATAAATTATTGTAAATTTGGTCTTAAATTGTTTTTAGGATGCCAAACAACTGTAATCAAAAACAAAATCCCATCTGCAAATAACTTTTAGTTAAAAGAGGTAAAAATCAATTAAAATTGGTCCACTTTTCTTTTTATAATATTGTACAAAAATATTATAATGAAAATATTATTGAAAATTTTAATTTAACACTATACAACTTAATGAAAATTTGAGATACATATATTTTATGTGACTTGAAATTTCCCATTCCCCAATTATTAATCCAAATGCCAGAAATTTAGAATACCAATTTTTTAAAAACTGTCATTTGATGAAAAAAATTAAAATAAAGCAAGGGTAATAAGTAATAACACAATATTGGTCTACCCTTCAGTATTGATTCTCCCCCTTTATAATTCTAGCTTGAGAATATTAAATAAGAAAATAAATATTATGAACCTGTAAAGCCTGTAAAAACCATTTTACAAATCTTGAGATGAATAATATCTAAGGAATTATTATTACTAGTTACTATGTAATCGTATAATAAATTTTAAGTATTAACGTAAAAATTAACGACACGTTTTTTTTTATTGTTGGACTATATATGAGTCACGTAATATTAACCAGCAGATTGATACAATATTGTCTTCATTTCTCTCTGGATCTGCAATCTGCATTCTATATGCATCGGTTTAGATTTTTAGAATTAAAATTATAAATTAAAAACTTAAAATGCCTTTTGTCAGTCTCATATTGGATTTTCGACAATCTAAAGCCGACCGATCGAATCGAAAAAACCGATCCGACCGCGGCACGGATCGAATGTCGGTTTTTCGACATTCGATCGGTGGGTCGATCGAATCGAATAAACCGATCCGATCGTAGAACGGATCGAATGTCGGTTTTTCGACATTCGAAACTTTTCGACATTCTTTTTTCGGATTTGGAATGAAATGGGGGGGGGGATCGTTGCCCTCTAAAAAAAAAGTGTTTTTGAGCCATCCTAATACACACACTACATATGTACGTAGGATTAAAAACGCTCATAAAAAGTTAAATTCATCACAGAAACGAAAAAAGTGCATTACGGAATCTGTTTCAGTACGTATTAGCCATTTCTTGCAAGTATTCGTGATATGACGGAAAAATACCCCAAAAGTACAGTGGGTTATGCAGTCCTAGTAATGGAATGCAACAAAACCTATGGGATTGCAAATTTTTTACATATAGTAGAGGATTTTTTCTTGCCTAGAAAAAAAAATGAAGATATCCTAAATTTTCATGACGTTATTTTAACGAAGTGTTATACTCAGCTGACAGCTTCGACTTTTAAAAATGGAGCCCGTGGTACTAGGGTCAGAGATAGGGCCTGCCTCCACCCCTCAAAAATTTTCTTAAGGACTAAAGACTACAAAAAAAATTGACCCCGCTTTTTACAGTTCATTAGGAGCCTTAGTAGTTTTCTTCGTATAAATTAGTAGAAATGCTTACTAAAGCAATTGGTAAAGAATTCGGTACTATTTTATTAGTAGAAAACTACTAATTAGTAAAGAAAACTACTAAATTGGAAAAATCAACTTTGGTCAAATCAGACTCCTGCTAATTCAACTGAGGGTAAGAGTTTCAAATAGTAAGGGTTGAATCCGAAAGGTGTCGCTACTTCTGCGTGAAGTTATATGCGCGATAACCCTCTACCACGAAGGAAGGTTTGGACTTGTCAGTGAAGCTCCACAGGGATAGGGATGAGGGGGAAGAGGTTGATGGGGTGTAGAGGATGGTGGAGGGTGGAAAGGGAGAGGGCGGGCTCCGGGGGTCGCTTGGATGCTGGGGCGGTTCAAGGGAGATCGAGTTCACGCTAAGTAGTGAAGACCAGTTTGTGTCAGGCCAGCATCGAGCGCGGACGATGCTCGTCCTCGAATTCGCTGGACCACCGCCGGTATCGCGGTTGCGTCTTCGGTCATCAACCCTCTCTTCTATTAATCGTGGCGGTACGCTTGTGATGACTCCCAAATCAACATCCAGCCTCTTGAGGATTGTTTTCTTCGTGACTCTACTCGTTCTTGTGAATCCTGTGTCCCCGGATAAGATTCCCATAGGTGAGTCTCATGTGAAACCATAACACCACGATTCGATCTTTTCCATGATTTGATGATTCAAATTATTCAAATATAACTTTTGTTTTCTCCGTTGTTGATATTTGTTTTTGGATAGGTTAACTAATTAGAAGTACTGAGTAAAGGAGATGAAAAACAGAGGATAGGTGATAAAATTGGAAAGTTTTTCATTGGGCGGATGATCTTCGGTTCTCTGGTTATTTGAGAGGGAATTTGACGTAAAGACCAATAAAAATATTATCTTTGGGAATATATTACAGTGGATTTACCCGGGTATAGAAAAGCTCCTTATCTTTTATCCCATGTGCATTGGCTAACCAAATACCCACCACAGTGGATAGGCATGATATACGATGGGGTTTCTTAGATCCAGTATTATCACCTGAATAAGTGAAACGTTTCCTTAACGACTTTTGTAGTTTGACTTCTAAAACTGAATTTCTTATCAATTATGAAATATACATAATTCCCAACAGATTTATTTCTGCTTTTTCAAGCTCTTTATGACTCAAATTATAAACTCTCTATACGATTTTAATGCGAAACATATAAAGTAAGATATAAAAGCAACTGTGCGTATCTTTTAATTTTTTTAAAACGATACAATAAACAAAACAAATTGATCGTTTGCGAGTGAAGTTTCTTTCTCGAGTGATCGGTTTTTTGTTATCTTATTGAAACGAAAGTGAGACAGTTTAAAAGGTGCGTTTGAATTGGTAACCAAAAAAATATCACTGGCGACGAATGGCAGCAAAACGTTGGGAAATGGAAGAATAAATTGAGAAACTTTTTTAAGGAAGAAGTTTGAGATGTCGACGCGATTGCAACTTGCGAGAAAGTTTAATGCCGAGGCGTTGTTGAGTGAAGTCATTTTCTGAGCGCCTCGGTGCCTCGCAGCTTCTTCCTCGATAATATTCATCGACACTTTCGCGCTTTGATCCCTCTTTTATTTTCTACTATTCTTCACTTTTGAGTTTTTATTTAAAAAAAGTTAGTGAATAAAAATCGAGAGAGTGAATAAATATGGAGAAAGTAAATAAAAAGCGAAAAAAGGAATATATAAAAATTGAAAAAGAGAGATGTTTCTTTGCAACTGTACCTGCCGATTTTCAGTAACTTTAAGGTAAACGATATTCCGTAAACACGCGTATTTTGCGCGCATCGGTTCCTATTTTCGATGCGCGTGGCCCGCGAAATTCGATATTCCGTTAAAAGCCTCGCAGATTACCATCCATGCAGATTTTAGCGACCCGGCTTCGTTGGCTCGAGTCTCGTGGAAAATGACTAAAGGAAAGGTGGAAGGGGACGTTGAAGGAAATCCGAGAAGGAAAGAGAAAGCGCATTGGGAGAGAAGAGCGAATGATGAATGCCTATAGAAATGGCAGCATCTCTCTTGCTCCCGTTTCTCACAGTGGTGTTGCTCCACAAGAAGTCGAGAGGTTGTGGTTCTGGTTCAAAATCCCCTATTCTCCGCATCGAGCAAGATCGCTGTCTCATTGCTTCATCTCCGAGGAACATACTCCTATAAAAAGCTGCATTTTTATGGGATCTTATGGAAATTGAGCGAATATGCTTTTAATGGCATCAACTACCTTCTGCTAAGTCGAAAATACTGGCTCTTTGGATTTTGCTATTGCATTTTGAAAAAAAAGGTATTCAATATTCAATGCTTCTTTAATAGTATTTGTTAATAATATTATTATTTGTCGTCATATAATGTGTGAAAAGATAGATAATTTGAAAATATTAATGGTTGTTTTGATCAGTTTTGTGCCAGAGGAGTTTTAACCTTGTAAAGGGAATCAGATTGTAAATATTGGAATGGCGTTGAGTCTTAGCTCTTCATCGAACGACGCTCTCAACGATCAAACTCACACCCGCAACGATTACGAGCCAATCGAGTGATGGATTTGCCAAGCCTGGAAGCTTTCTTGCCTTTGATTGATATATCGAGTGCCCGCTTCTGTCTCGTGAGGGGTTTCAGTGCCTTTGTGTGTGGTGGATAAATGTTGTAGGGATGTAACTACTTGAAAGCCAGGTTCCATACCCTAGCGCAAGTACAAATATAGGTACCACTACAAGTATATGTACAACTACAAGTATAAGTACAGCTACTTTGTATAAGTACAAGTACGAGTACAACTACAAGTACAAGTAGAAGTACAGCTACATACCTCCACTTACCTCCTACCACTCAACGCGACCTGCCGCTCACCTAATGCGATTAATGGCACGACTCGGTGTTGCCAGACAAGAGAGATGGTCTTGGCATGGACTCCCTTCGCGTTACCTTCTCCTATAACCAGAAGAATTTGCCTCACACGTCTCGAGGTCGGCAAATAATGGGCAAATCGAATTGGCGTGTGCTTTGAATTTTCAAGAGCGTTTCTCGTTCATGATGCGAAAAGTAGTCGCATCGTTGACAATAAAACCTGTTTTCGTCTGGTTTACATGTTTGAAATTGCTGAGCATTTTAGTCGTGAAATGTCCATTTTATTTAATTAGTTTGTATTGATTAGGTCATTTTCTTGGGCCGTACTTGTTAGTTAATTTAATAGTTTTCCTATGTACCACAGAAAAAAAATTGGTGTGAATTTTATTGCATTTCATTTCGAATAATTTAAAACTGAAATTTTTATTGTCATCTCATATGTTTCTAAGTTTCATTTTTGTTGCAACTCAATTTGAGAAGAATTCTGCGTTAAAATAAAGATCACCGCTTTACTGTGACACTAGACTGTTGCAAAAAACAACTTTTTTTATTTTGGCCACCATTTTTGTAAATTTTGTTTAAAACGTGAAAATGTATAATTAACCATAGACAATAGTTTCGTTATTTAAAGAAAACCCTTCAAAGAATATCAATCTATCATTGATTTTCCATTTCAACTTTCGTAAACCCCTTTTATAGAGCCGCAAAATCCACCCGCATAAGAGGGTAATCATAGTTTCACGGAATATTGACATTTTTTATCACTTTTTTCCCATTTTTCCTTCCGCATTAACGGACAAATCACACGATTTAATTTCGTTTTTAATTAATTTGTTATTGTTAAAACAATTTTAATTTGTTAAAATAATTAAGTTGTTTACAAATATTGTAAATGAATGGTGCTTTCTCAATGCAATAAGCTAATTAATTAATATGAAGAGTCAATGGATACACTTTAGTTACTTTTAATTGTTTAAACAATTTTTAATCGTTGAAATGTAACTTCAAACCTGAATCCGATTGTGAATCAAAGTTTTTTGTAAATTATTCAACAATTTCCATTAGTTTATTATAGTGAAAACTTTTTCAACTTCCTGTGAATTGTTTAAACCATTTTTGTTTCTTTAAATAATTTCTTTTTTCATAAATATTATGAATTGATAGTGTATTCTCAATTCTACAAGTTAATTAATAATCATTGAGAGTCAACGAATACATTTGAGCTGTTTTTAATTGTTTAAACAATGTTTAATTGTTTAAATATTGAAACGTAACTTCTAACCTGAATGCAATAGAAAATTGTAGTATTTTTTCTAAATTATTCAACAAGTTCCATAAGTTTATTGTAATTAAAACTTTCTTCAATTTCCTGTGAATTGTTTAAGCAATTTTTATTTGTTTAAGTAATTTTTCATCTCAAAATATCGTGAATTAATTATATTTTTATAACACGTACCCTTAATAAATTAATATGAAAGGCCGAAGAATTAAACAAATATTAATTGTTTAAACAATTGATAAATAACTGAAACTAATTCACCGACTTTTCATATTGATTTATTAGGTTGGAGTGTTATAAAAATACTATTAATCCACGACGTTTTGAGATAAAAAAAATATTATTTAAACGAATTAAAATTGTTTAAACAATTCACTGGAATTTGAACAAAGTTTTTATTATAATAAATCTGTGGAACTTGTTGAATAATTTAGAAAAAACTATAATTTTTTATCGTATTCAAGTTACATTTCAACATTTCAATATTTCAACAATTAAATATTGTTTAAACAATTAAAAACTGAAATGTTTACATTGACTCTTCATATTGCTTATTGCATTGATAAAACACCGTTTATTTTCAATATTTGTGAAAAAATGAATTATTTAACCAGATAAAAATTTTTTAAAAAACAAAAAATTAATTAAAACTGAGATAAAATCTTGTGATTTATCCATTAATGTGGATCTGAGAAAGAAAAATGGTAAAAAAGTGATAATTATTGTCAATATTCCGTGAAACTATATGATTACCCTGTTATGGGGGTGGATTTTGTGGCCCCATAAAAAGGGGTTTGTGAGAGTTGAAATGAAAAATCAGTGATAGATTCATATTCCTTGAAGGGTTTTTATCAGATGGCAAAACTATTGCCGAAGGGCTTCTCACTAAGGAATCTAAAAATCATAAAGCTGTGAGTGCGGCAGTCCTTATTGAATTCTTAAAGAGAATTCTAAGATTTCGCTGAGAGTTCCGGGATTTCCGAGATTTCCGACCCTTCTCGCGATCACAGCTCTCATCGAAAAAAAGTGTCAGCTGGACTATGCAACGATCGGATTAAAATAAATCACACAATTTTAGGTTGACACAACCTAAAAACAAAAGAAACCTAAAAAACAACACGCTCTGATACACGTCTCGTTGGTCCTGACGAATTAGACAATGTGAATTCCGTCACTTTTGGCGAAAGATTTCCAAGATTGCTGAGATTTCCAAAACAGTTCCTCTAAAGTTCTTTTAAGACTGCCCGCGCAGCAATCTGCGATTTCACACTGAGAAGCCCCTCGACTATTGCCTATGGTTAATCATACATTTTCACGTTTTGAAAAAAGGCATAAAGATTTGTCTTTTTCCCCATGTTAATCTTATAGGAAACTTCAGGAGTCGGGTGCCACGTGTTAATATTAACCGATTTCACAAAAAAATACGTGTTCACTTTTTTTGGGAATCTCACAAAAAGACAATCAATGGTGACCAAAATAAAAAAAAGTTGTTTTTTGAAACACCCTAATTGTACACCTTATTATAGAGTTTTATACTTTCTCGCGAGGTACTCTCTAAATCTGAATCAGTCAAGAACTCCTAATGAAATAACGAGAAGTCTTCCACCAATTGAATTAGTAAGCATTTCTACTAATAATTAGTAGAAAACTACTAATTTTTAGTCAAATGCTACTAATTCATTAGTAACAGTTACTAATTTGATTTATTACTGTAATACGCGATTAAATCAAAAATTTTCTGCATGCAATATACTGTTTAGGCAATATTTTAGGTGTTATTAAAAGCAAGAATGAACTACACAGAAAAGACAAAGGATAAAATATACGCCGATTCCGAAGTAAAAATTACCTGCAGCAAACCTTAACTTCGTAGGATAAATCTTACCCAAAAATGGAAATAATTTTATTTTGTTTTTGCCAGCATAATAGAAATATACAATAACACAATAAACATTTGAAAAGTTATAAAAGAATAAAGTTATACACTTTGCTTCCTCATTATGATCAATTCCCAAATATATTTGCTTCTGCATAGAGGAAACATTTTCTAATGTTTTTCAATATTACAAATGATGAAAATTGTATGAATGTTTAGTGAAATGTTTGTTTTTGTTTCCAGAAATAGGTACATGATAATCGATTCGTTTTGAATAAAGAAATATTTTTTTACATGGTTGATCATCGAAAAATTACATAAATAGAGATTAAATGTTCATTTTTTAATATTATAAATCACAACAAGTTTTGTAAATTAAATAAAGTAATTAAGTAAAAATTAATAATATTAAATAAAGCAGAATAATATTATAGGTCAATCAATTTGTTTTGATAGATTCTCTTCATGCTTTTAGTAGGTGGGAGACAGAATGTATATTAGGGTTTGTGTATTTACAAATCCTAATTCACAAATATCACAAATCCTGATATTAATCTGGATTTGTGTATTTAACTTTTTAAACAAAAACATTTTTAGCCCATTAATTTTTAATCCCATAACATTAATTTTTAATCCCATAACATTTATATTTTTATTTTTAGAAAATTATTTTCATGAGGATCACTTTTAAACTTATTTAAAAAAAGAAACAAGTTTTTCGATTAAACAAAAGTTCCAATAAGAAATATGACCAATTGAATTTACACCTCTAGAAATTAAAGTATTCTTGCATTTTCTACCTATCTAAAACTCGTAGCAGAATAAAATCTTTACTTTTCCAAAAAATGTAAAAAACTTGGCTCATGCGTTCTATAAAACTCTTCGTCTTTATCTTCTTTTTTTGGTAAATTCCAGGTAACGTATGGGTAACAACTAAAACTTCCCTAATAAGAAAAATCTTCACAGAAAAAACAAAGGATAAAGTTTACCTCGATTTCGGGGAAAAACTATCTATAACAAAAATTAACTTCACCGGAATAAATATTACACAAATATCAGTTATTTTCTTTTTTTTTTTTGCATGATGACACATGCAATTTGAAAGACGTGAATAAATGTGTCTGAATAAATATTTAACCCTCAAAAAATTATCTCGAAAAATGTTATCCTTAGTTTTTTTCTGTGTTAGTTTACTTCTGGTTTACTAACGCTATAAAAAATTGGGCAAAGTTGTGGTAAAGAAGTGGGAGTACCTTTCAATATCTAATGAAAAAAATTCTAAGGGAAGGTTTAATCTCGAGGGCCATCCTCGAGTCTGTTCTCTCTACGAAAAGATAATCGCGCAACGATGAGGGGCGTTTTATCAGAAGTAGGAATCGTTGGAAAGGCATCGAACCTCTCGGTCTGGAATCGCACGAATCCCCCAATTTATCGCTCACATAATCGTTGGCAATCGGTGTGTTATTCGTGCCTGCGTAACGTGTAACAGCAGAAATGGCGATGCCTGTTTCTATAATTGATGCATCGTTCTGTATTAGAATGACAAAATCGCTATGCCACTAGGCGAGTGTAGCTACGAGCTATACGCAAATTTTGTCATGGTATGCACCATAGCCATTATACGTACCTGCAATTCGGAATTTGAACGAATCTGGTTAGCCACGATACATATCCTGCACCATCGTTCGTTTGCAGGTCAATGTAGTTCTATTTCACCCTGTTCTGTATTTGTTTCCTCTTTGTCTATGAAAATTAATTTCTGAAGTAATGAATTCATACACAATAAAATTATCACATTATTGTATAAATATTGTGCAAAATTATCGTATTTTTCAATTTTATATTTTTCAATTATATAAATCACTAAATTAACTTTAAATTAAATTTCATTTCATTTCATTTATTGCGACAACCCAATAGTACATAACCAATTATAAGGTTGTGTAAAATGGGGTACAGTATCTTAACTCCTATCTTAGTATATTAACAAGAGAAATTATTACTTTAACTTTCTTCCCTTGAAGAAAGTATCAACGCGTGAGCCGAATTTAGGAAACTTTTAAGAGATATGTTAAAAATATCAATCTCACCCAATGACTCATGGCAGAGTTAAATTATTACTAACTTATTTAAATTTAGTAATATTTTTTAACTATTAAGATGTACCTTCTAAAAAGTAAGGGTGCTGAACTTTAATTAATTTAATTTAATTTTGTACCTAAAAATGAAAAAAAGCGGTGGATCCAAATCATAAAAAGTGAAAAACATGTTCGTCGATCCTCATCCTTAAAATTGTACTGCCGCTTTAAAGCACTGAAGGCTACTTTCATCAGTCGCTTGAAACAACGTAAATATTACTGGGGTCGTAATATTTTCGCTTCGGGACATTTACAGCTTTATATTGTGATTAATTAATGATTTAAATCAGTTGCAATTATGTATCCAGTGAATAAATTTTCAGGCACAGTATACGTTTTCTGCATACATTAAAATTGCATAATTCATAAACAATTCGAAGTAGAAAGCATCACAGTTAGGACCTATAGAGCTAAAGCGAAAATACGTGTTATAGATACCAACGTAACATATACAGTGTGGACACGTAGCGGCTTACATACATTGAATCACATGCAAATGTAAGGAGTGAAAACATTCTGTAGGCGCAAAAATCCCTGTAAAAGGGCTTTTTGCGTGCAACGGTGAACGACGGATAGCATTTTTCTCCATGTATGTAAGCCATTACATGTCCACCCTGTATGTACCTATTCTACAAACATGCTTCTGGCATTTTGCATTTATGATTTGAAATTCGGTTGAATTGATAGATGAATGTGTCGAAAATAAATTGCAAAAAGCAGAAAGTTCATTGCTGATGCTTTATTTTTATAATTTTATTAAAACGAAGCATTTTTCAAAGAAGAATCATCTTGTTTTCAGAAGAGCTTTTGAACAATGCGCCTGATGTTTACATTTTTCAAATTAAAAATACATAATTTAAACTCGTATTATGAATTAGGATACAAATTGAGACTTTTACTCAGAAAAAAATTAAAAATGGAATAAATAAGGTAAGTGTCCCAATTAATGAGGGTGTGCGTATTGCTCCGATTTCTTTTTCTAATTAGAATAAACAAGTATTTAATTTTTGCTATAGTCGAGACAATTCTTATTTAATTATACGAATTTTTGGGACCAAAAAACTTATATATATATATATATATATATATATATATATATATATATATACTCCGTTTATTCTAATTAAGAGAAGAAATCGCAGTAATACATATACCCGCAGTAATTGGGACACTTACCCTATGTTCTTGATCCGAGATGTTTTTCAGTGTATGTAAAATAAGAAAATATAAGGTATTAGATATCTTTTGAATCATCTGTCTATGAAAAAAACTGATAAACAGTTAAATTTGATTGGGAATCAGTTGAATCTATGAATGACTTCTTGTTTTAGCAATGAGTGAAAATTAACTAGTTTTCAGTTAAAATTGAATAAAATTTCAGTAGAAAATTTACTAATTTGCGGTCAAAAAAGTTACTTAATTTCAATGAGAAAAAAATAACTGATTTTATAGGCAGAAACATAGTCTCAAAATGAAATTTTCTGAAAAATGTGTGAATAAGTGAATATTGACTGACAATCAGATAGGTATGCCTGAAGTTCTAAACGTTCGAATGAACGAAATTTTTATTTGATTTTATTTTAAACTCAAAGTTCTAAAATATTAGTTTATTAATAAAGAAACTAATGCAGTGATTGAAAGACCCATAATGATGATGGTTATTTATATTTTGTAGTTGGAATAATATTTTAAGAAAAATTTGTGCCAAGAAAAAAAAATTTCGTTTACTTGAACGTTTAAAACTTCAGGTAAATGACAGTCAGTTAATTTTAAATAACTGAATGAATCAGTGACTGAGTTTTTATTCATGAATCAGTCACTTTTAAATCATTTAGATTGATTGAGAGTTAGAGGCAGTCACTTTTTTTTATGTGAACCTCTAATATGTTTGCAAATTTTTTAATTTAAATAATATTACATGAAAATAAAACGTTATGTTACAATATTACATGAGAATTAAGTAAATTTTCTGAAGTAAATATTTTGAAAAAAATATAAATTATGACGTACTTCCTAAATCTAAATCAGTTAAGAATTACTGATTCATGAATAAGAAGACAGTCACTGATTAATTTGGATAAAATACTGATTCTCAGTCATAATTCACTGATTTTTCAGTCAAATTTTATTTAGAGATAATGTTTTTGATTAAAAAACCAGTTTCTTTTTCTTTCACTAAAATTTCAGTAACCTTTTTGACTAAAAATGAGTAAATTTTCTATTGAAATTTCAATAAATATAAACTGAAAATTAGTTAGTTTTTACTGATTGCTGAAACAAGAAATCAGTCATGGAGTTAACTGATAATGAGTCAAATTTAACTGTTTGATAATCATTTTTCACTGATTTGGATTTAGAGTGTAATAATTACTTTACTGTAACGTACAAATGGTACCAAACTAAAGATTCGTAACTAGTTCATCTTTTAAGTTAAATTAGCAACGTAACATTCTGCATACTTAAATGTTACTTGCAACTCAAAATAGAAATTTCACTGAAAAATCAGTGAATTTAACTGAAAATCCGTGAATTTTTGACTAATAAGCATTTAAGTTTTTATAGAAATGAATCAAAGACTGATTTCTCGCTCTCTAAATTTGAATCAATCAAAATTTTCACTGATTTCATTCAGTGACCCATTTCTAGCTAATTGATCAGTGAATTTTACTGAATAAAATTGATTAAAAATAAAAAAATTATTTTTATTCAAAAAATAAATTGACTAAGAAATCAGTAATTTATCTTTAACTGAAATGTCAGTAACATTTATAACTACGAATCAGTCACTTTTCAATTGAATTCCAGTAAATTTTAACTGAAAATTATTAGTAATGAATCTTTAGTTTCGTAAAATTTACGTTACAAATTGACTGAATAATCAGTAAAATTCAGTGATTAATTTTATTTAGGGGTAATGATTTTGACTAAAAAATCAGTTATTTATCTTTCACTGAAATGTCACTAACATTTATAAGTACGAATAAGTCACTTTTCTATTGAATTTCAGTAAATTTTAACAAAAAATTACTGGTTATGAATCTCTAGTTTCTTAAAATTTACAGTGTTGGGTAAGTTACTCTATTAAAAGTATCTAGATACAGTTACGTCACTTTGCAATAAAATGTATCTAGTTACAGATACAGTTCCTTTTTTAAAAAAGTAACTAGTTACAGTTACAGATACTAGAGAAATTAACCTAAGTTCCTTTTAAAGTTACTTTAAATTGTACCCCTCCCCGTACAATTAAAAAAAATTTAAGACAGACATCAGTTAAAGTAAAAAGTTTTGGCAAAGGTTTTGGCAAGTGAACAACAATATATTAATTTGAAATAAAATTACAAAAATGTATTTGAGATACTATTAAGAAGAGATTTTTGTAATTTTCTTTAATACAAAGTAACACAAAAGTAACTATAAAATTAAAGTAACTATGTTACTGCAAACGATACAAGTAACTCATCTTTTTCAGTAACTTCGACACTTGTAACAAATCACTACCCAACACTGAAAATTTACGATACAGTACTCTCTAAATCTGAATCAGTCAAAATTGTCACTAAATTCATTCAGAGACCTATTTCTAGCTAATTAATCACTGAATTTGATTCATTATCCAGTCAAATTTCACTGATTTCATTCAGAGACCTATTTCTAGCTAATTAATAACTGAATTTGACTGATTATTCAGTCAATTTGACTGGATAATCAGTCAAATTTAGTGATTAATTAGTTAGAAATAGGTCTCTGAATGAAATTAGTGACAATTTTGACTAATTGAGATTTAGAGAGTACTGTAACGTACATTTTACGAAACTAAAGATTCATAACTAGTAATTTTCACTTAAAATTTACTGAAATTCAATTGAAAAGTGACTGATTCGTAGTTATAAATGTTACTGACATTTCAATGAAAGATAAATAACCGATATTTTAGTCAAAATCATCACCTCTAAATAAAAGACTGAAAAATCTGTGCATTTTTACTGAAAATCAGTAAATTTTTTAATAAGAATCAATTAAATTTGAACTGAATGCATCAGCGGCAGTCATCTTGCTTCTGAATCAGTCACTTTTAACTGATTCAGATATAGAGAGATGGATAGTTATTGAAAAACATTAATTATTTTCACATTCAGAAATTATTTCCTAAAATTGACTAAGTCACCAATGAAAAGCTCCAGAGTAGAAGTAAATTGAGAAGTAACTAGTTACTTTTGAAGTCACTAGTAAAAGCAAGAAAACAAAAAAAGGAATGACAAAGAAGATCCGGATGATCCCGAGGTTGGTGTGTTTTATTATGTTTGAAATACCTTCTGGAAACCTCCTTTCTTCTCGAATGTCTGTCTTTGCATCGTCTTTGCAGGAAAAATAAGAAGATGTCGTAGAATAGACGAGGCAAAGGTATTCTCGCTTTTGCCCTTGCTTCGAACGTGAAATACGACGCTTAATGGGACGAGGAGTCGATCAGCTTTCCCGACTTTTCTACCCTTTGGCAACCACCTCTTTTTCTCTTTTCTTTTTTTTCCTTTCTTTCTCTAACCGACGCTCATGCTTCACCTTTCGGAATTCCGTTGGCAACTTCAATATATGAGCGAGTCACCCTACAGGTAAAGTGTACTTTAACTCGCTGTCGTCCAACGCATTGCCATTCTCATCGGGAATAACGTTACACCACGGCACGTAACCTACGTGCTCTCTGGTTCTGATGTGTTCGCCGCATCCACCGTCGCGATATAGAACATGGACGGAAAATAGAAGGGGTAATCCGATATTACCAGGCCCCTTTCTCTCTAAGATGCATTAAAGGTTCTGTTCTTTTCAAAAGTCGATCCGAGTGGAAATTCACTTCGACGTATATCTGCAACCTTATATACATCCGCGAGTACTTTTTTATTTTTCTATTTTATCAGATCACACGAAATTGAGCTGATGGATAGGACGGAGCACGTCTCCATTTCGCTTCGCATCTAGTTTCTCTTCTTGCCAAATCGCATTTTCAAAATAAAATTATTCCTCATACTTTTTAGGACTCGACGGAACTGTTGCATTCCAGGCTTTCGTTCACTTGCTGACTTTCTTAGAAAGAATAAGGAACTCTATTTTATCGAATAAAGAGAATATATTATGAAAGAATGAGAACACTGTAAAAAGTGGAAATCCTTTTAGAACTAAATTCGGTACTAAAACAGTATACGGGTGAAAATCAAAAAGTTGGCCATATCATGTCCCTGGAATATTATTCGCTTATACACGAAGAAATAATTGTTTTAATTACACGGTTTTATTAAGCGTGTTTTTACCTACAACATCTTATGTGACAATTATTTTTACTTTATCCTGTATCAAAATGAAATTCGATTGAATTATTATTTAATTTTTAAATTTTTAAATTTTAATTTTGTCCCTCTAAATTAATTCATAATAGAAGATCATTAGTTATGTCAAAATTCAATTACACGTAAGTACCCAGGAAAAAAGAATGATTGAATGCGAACTTCTTTGAAATATGTATTTGAAATTGGCAAATTCACAAGGTAAATTTTAAGTCGGTTTGCGACTATTTCAATCGGGCAGATCGGAATCACGTTTTGAATCTGCCAATCCAGATTAGCAGCATATTCGGAGGTTAAATTGTCATATTTCACACCAAATTTTTAATTTTGTGATCTGTTGAGACCTTGTGAACCATTTATATGCAAAAGTTTCAGATTTTGTTTGCTTGTTCAGTTCTAGAGGATATCAAGAATTCGCGATTACGGTCTTTAATGTAAAGAAAAAATAAATAAAAACCAAGAATGTCAATTTTCGGCAATTGGCATTTTACGATTCATTTCAAATCAAACTCCCTCGTGGTTAAGTTTCTCATCCAGTCACACAATAGGTATTTACAATCAGTGAAGTTAGTTGCGAAAAGAAATATTATCGATATTTGGACTATTTTTAAATTTAAAAATAGTTTTTAATAATCTTAAAGCAATAGTTTATTTTGATCACTATTTTTTATGATAATAACATTACATAAGCCTCTAAAAGAAAGTCTAATTGTTATTTAAACTTGAAAAATATTGTCAATCGTTGAAATCGAAAGTTTCTCATTAAATTAAAAAATATTTTGAATATAAAATAAGAGCGCACTTCTTCACCTCACTTATCATTTTTTACACTTAATGTGATTAATATTAATAGAAAAAAAAGGATTTGTATGAATTGAAAATACTTTTTTTTCTTTTAAACATAAAATCGAAAAATTCCAACTTTCTGATTTTCACTCATAGTCAAAGATATTATAACCCTAGATCTGACGAGTTTACTAGCGAATCTATAATTATAGATTGATTATATTATAATCTAATTATAATTAGAAGCACTAATTAGAAAATGTCATTGATTAAAAAAAGACAGAGGATTCTCCGTCTCCTTTTAAACAATGCAATTTTTTGGTTAGTGTTTTTAATTATAGTTTCGCTAGTAGACTTGCAGGTTTATAATATCTTTGCTATAGTTTGGCCTGCGAAACTGTGAATCCGTTTCAAATCAGGTTCAAATACAATTTTCTCAAAAACCCCACCTTATTTTTCGGCCAAATTGTTTTTGCTAAACTGGTTTAGATATAATGAAGAAATTAGATAAATTTCGTGGAAGGCACACTACTTTTGTAAAGAGGAGAACTTCTTTTATGAAATCAAATTTTTGAATTTTTCCCTCTTACACTTTTATGACATCTTGCATCCTTTGTGGGAAAAATTTGAAAACGTGATTTTGCAAAAAAGCAAAATTTCTGGGACATAATGGTTTGGCCAGCATATAACTCGCTGGATGATTTCCTTACATAAACATAAGTTTTTTAAAAATATTTGAAAACATAAGGAAGAATGTGATGAAATCGGCATTTTCGATTTTTCAATGAAATCGACATTTTATGTTTACAAAATTGAAAAAAAATAAGATCGATTATAGTAAACGCCCATCTTTTTATCTTTTTCCAATATTTTAAAAAACTTATGTTTTTATAAGGAAATCATCTAGCGAGTTCTATGTAGGCCAAACTATTTGCATTTTCACGAAGTTATGAGTATTTGAATTTTAAGCTACTTTAAGAACAACAAAACATTTTTCTTTAAAATATTACAATTCTGGACTTCATTGATATATTTGAGTTTTCTTTCCTGATTATAGTGGGGTTTATTGTTCTCTTTCGAAATCAGCCAGAAAATTTAAAAAATATTGAAAATTAGCAAAATGGCGACGGTTTTTCTGAAAAAATTAACATACGATTTTCTCAAAAACTCCACCTTTTTTGACTAATTTTTTTATTAAATTGGTGCTCATATGGTGAAGAAATTACATAAGTTTCATACGGGCTAAACTAGTTTTGTAAACAGTGGAATTTTTTTAAACGAAATCGAACTTTCGAATTTTTCTTACAATCTACGGTAGATACTCGATATCTCACATCCAGGTTCCACAAAACAATGATCTAATGCAGTGTCCTTTACTAAAAATTAGAAAGTGAATACAATCGGAACAGTGTTTCGTTATTGTGAATGAAGTGCACATAATAAGAAATAAATAAATATACAAATAAATAAATTAAACAAATCAAAAAGTTTTGTGAACAATATTGTCTTATAAGTTCAGTGTGCTTTATTAAAAATTAGAAAGTGTAATATAATTTACTTGGGACAGTGTTTTCGCTCTTGTGAATAAAAACACCAATTTTAACGATTGTTCAAGTGCTTAAAGTTTTAAAAAAAAATTTAGTTCAACTAAAGTGAATATATCAATCTATAAATAAATAAATAGTTAAATAAAAAAATTATACAAATCAAAAAGTCTTGTGACGAGATTGTTTAATAACTTAAGAGTCAAGTTTATTAAGGTCGTCAAAAAATAAAGTGTACTTGAGCAGAGGTAGTAAAGGGACATGCACATACTGTGATAGTGTGATTACTGTGATTACGAGTCTATTCACACACACACACACACACACACATACGCACACACATACGCACGCGCACGGCCGAACGTGTGAGGATCTCTTCGACTGCCTGAGCAACCACTGCCATAAAAGCCTGACTGAATAAGTCGTCGCATGTTTTTATTATTAGATTAAGTTATTAATTAGTGATTCTTAATTGCATGACCATTATTGCTATTTGGCACTGCAGAGGGCCCCTACTTGGGTCGAAACGTTTGCCGATCCTTAAAGTTCATTTTACAAATAAGTAGATCTTAATAAATAGACCCCATAGCCAATGAAATATGAATCGCATTCTCATTATATTCTTCAGAAGCTCGTTGACGAAATTTCTGATTTCTTTCTAATATATATAAAACTGTTATAAAATCAATTAAGTAAAGGAAATTTTGACGAGAAAAAAGTAAAGGAGTTAACAATTTTACTCGAAACTCGTGGTGCTTCTGTTTTCTGAGGAATAAATGAAATCTTTCGGGGATGGTATATATCCGCCTGAGCAAATACGAATATCGTGGAAGGAAAGCCGAAAGAGAAAGGACTTTACAAGAGGCCCTCATGTTCTACGTTCGTTCGGAGATGCGAAGGTTCCTTCCAGTTCTCAAACCACCATGGTGTGCCTGTTGGGATTCTGGTCGACAACCCGCTTCCAGTTCCACTCGTATGCGAAGTCAGTAAGTCTGGAAATTACAACTGGGACCACCTTCGAGTTGGTGCTTTCTCTGTGCCACATGAGACGTTTAATACACACAAAAAGGGTTTATATTTGCAATTCGACTTGGAACGAAATAGCTTTCATAATAGCAAGTAGTGAATTAATGTTTTATTAATATGCACATTACATATAATACAGTCATTCATAAAATATAGCATTTTATTAAAAATATGTATAAAATATATTAAACTAGATGCGGATTTGATCTTGAGTATCTTCATCCATTTTATTCCTTTTATTTTAATCACAGAAAAACGGTGATCATCAATGTAACGCTGAATTCAAACTTAAAACTGATTTGAAAAAAATGAGTCTTAGAAACAAATGAAATCATAATGAAAAATTCAACTGTTTTAAATTATTCAAAATGATAATTCACACTAATGGTTTTCTGTCATTCAATTAGGCCAATTGAGGGTGTCCATTCTAAAACAACCGAGGCGCTCGGACGAGTAGAAAAGGGAGGGGATACAGAGGTCAAAGTATCGAAAAATCGCAAGTCGGATTTTTGCAATAAAAAAAATGTACACGTGT
>JBAGKK010297806.1:0-41012 GCA_037177015.1 Euceroptres primus
TCGATTAATATTTATCACTTCAGTCTGTGATTAAAGATAAGTTCGGCACGTGTAAATAAATAATTATTTTCTTTACGATATAAATTTTGTTTATGTATATTATGTTAAAATTTCCATTTCTATGTATACGTTCACTTTCAAAAATCACAAAAAGACATTTTTACCTTGATCAAGGAAAAAAAATTTACCGGGAAAAACGCGAGAATTCTAAATGGCCTGATCGCTAGACACCCTGATTCAAGAAATATAAATAAACTTTTATTTAATTGTTGCTTCCCTGATTAATTAAATTTTGCCATAAATCAGAAGATATTTTATAATGTAATATAATTTTTGTTAAAACTTACGAATTATATTTCGCAAATAAATAAAATGACAATTTTTTTGAGTTCCCCAATTAATTTTTTGTTTCAGTGATAAAATAAAGCTTTTAAAAAAAGCCCGCAGCTAGAAAGCTCGAAATTGGGAATCTTTTTAATTTTAAATTTTAATTTTAAAATTTTTCAAGTAAAATAATAAAAAGTGCATTAGTTTCTTGAGCTCCCCGGATTGATTTCTTGTTTGAGTAATGAAATAAAGCTTTTTTCAAAAAGAAGGCAGCAAAAAACTGAAAATTGGGAATTTTTTTAATTTAAGTTTAAATTTTAAGTTTTCTAATAAAAAATAAAAAGTACATTAATTTCTCAACCTCCGCGGATTTATTTCTTAGTTTGGTGATAAACTAAAGCTTTTTAAACAAAACTGGTTTAAAAAACTCAAAATTTGGAATTTAAAAAATTTTAAATTTAAATTTTATAGTTCTTTAAAATAAAATACTGAAAAGTAAAAGAATAACTTATTCTTTTACACACCCATATTAGTGCGTAAAACGGCTTATTACATACCCACTAATATGGGTGTAAAAACGCATTTTACGCACACTGTCAAAAAATATCATATGCATCTCGTGCGTACGGTTTTACGCACCTGTTGCATAATATACTATTTAGAGAATATTCCCTTATACATAAAATAGTTTTTTGAGCTTATGCAGATGCAGTTAGCTAAACTCAAGAATTTCATGAATTGCATAATAAACATTTTATGGGTGATTGCCAAAAAGTTGACCATTTTAAGTCCCTATCATTTTTTACATATCCTGTGATTAATTAATTCTTTCTAAATATATATGAGAAAAGTACTCACAACAGGGCCCAATTTAGGAAAGTTTCAAAATTTTAGATCACTTCGTTTAGAAATTATAAATAAAAATGTTTGAAAAATGTCAGGTTATGCGATGTCCAAAAATACAAATTTAAAATATAAAATTGCTAAATAATTTTAAAAATATTTTCTTTAATAAATTGGGCTTATGGAAATCGATTGAAATTAGTTGAAAAAGATGATTATGGAGTGGTACGTTGAATATTTTAAGTTAAAGATACGATAAATCGCTCCAAAGTCTGTCCCCAAGTTTTGTGTCAGGCTTTACGATTTTCCTATTTTAAGATAAAACTCGAAGATCTTTGTTCAAACTATTCAAAATCGACGTAGATTTGTTAATTTTAGGCTAACGAACATTTTCATACAGTTGAAAATCGATTTCTCATCAGTATTTCCAAATAACAGTCAACAATAATCACTATTTTTGCACAATACGTTTTACAAAATGTCATATTTATCGAACTAATAATTTAAAATTTTATTAAACGAAAGGATATATTGAAGATGTGCAGTCAATATCAAATAAATCGCGCAATGACAGACGTATCCATAGTTTTAATAATTTTTACCCGCTTTTGAAATATTTTTAAAAGATTCTTCAAATAATTTATATTGTCAAAAGGTCGAATGTCATACATTACGAATTTAATGACTTTTAAGGTTAGGGATGTCTGACTTCATTTTTTCGTCTTAAACTCCCCGAAAATGATTTCCATTCCTAGAGTTGTACATCAACTTCCTACGCATTCACATTACTTAAAAACATTCAGAACTCAAGTTAGACTCCATGTTTATTACGCAGAAACATAGGTATAGGAGTTTCTTTCGTATAGAATTCATAAATATCACAAATATATTCCTTGATCTCTCTCTTTCGTTTTTTAATACACTCTTGTATTGGTCGTGTTTAAAAAACATATTTTAGGCGGCATGGAATAATTATTTTTTTCGAAAATTTCGTGGTCAAATATAATAAACTTTTTGGCAATCACCCTTATATGGTTTATTTAATTGTATCCATTATATAGGTTCAAGAAAAAGAGATTATTTCCATCAAAGTTTATGGTAATAATTAAAACATAGTACCTGGAAAAATTTACTTTTTGTCCTGGAAAACTTGGAAAACTCCTGGAATTTTTGTTAAAAGAAACGCTAGACACCCTGGCTGAAACTTTGTCAATCTAAAAATATTAAAACCCAAAAATACTTGACACGCCAAAGTTGTTATTTTTTGTAAAAATAAATGTTACAGAAGTGAAACTGAAACACCCATTTGTGTGTTTACTTTTTAAAATTGTAATTAATTTTGAAGATGGTTTGACAATAGTTTATAGGATGTAATGAACGTCAGTCGTATGTCACCGAGATACAAAAAATAAATCCCGTTACCGAACGGAAACGTCTTTTCAATTCACTAGCATGGATGAAGCTTAGGCTGATTATTTCGTGTCCATGAAAACTTGTGGTACAGCTCAATTCCGAGCATGGCACTTGGCTCCTTTCTTGTGTCAGGTCGTTAAGTTCTGAATGGGCAAGCGAGCGGCTTCCTTCACGCACAAAGCATTCCTCGGTAATTAGATACGTGATGCGTTCCACGTGAGTTCAACTTACGCACGCACGCGTAAGCGAATGCGTTTACAAGTAATGTAACAAACCTTCCCAGTGTAAATCGAGACTTGTGATGCAAAGCCTACATCTATAAGGATCACAAGTGTATAACTTCATCTTCATTTCCACACCTGACTGCGAATCTCACTCAGGTTATTGAAACTTTCTTAGGAAATCGTGTCTCGGAACTGGAACACAACAGAAACTTGACGATTACTCTATTTCATTCAAGCTCTCTAAATTTTTCTTCTACAACACTTTGCCAAATTATTTCGTAATAGCTTAAGGCTGTTCACTCTGTACAGTCAAGCTCAAAATTAATTGATCTTTATCACGATTTATCAAATCGAGGAAAACAGGCCCATGATTAATTGTAACGAATTTTTTGAAGAGAAATCAAAGTTTAATTTAGAAAAAAAATGGGTCGTTATTATTCACAATCGGTCTTCTGTTTCCCGTATCTCTGCTTCATTTACAATAAGCGTAACGTTTTTCACAGTCGGTCTCCTATTTCAGAATCTTCTAAATCCTGCATTGTTGCCTTGATCTTTCCACAATCTTGTAAAATCTTTAGGATCTTTCAAAATCTTTTAGGATCTTCCACATAGTCTTGGAAAATCTTCCAAACTCTGCAAAAGCCTCTCAAAATCTTTTAAACTCTACTAGAATTTTCTAAGATCTTCTGCATAAATTTACAGAACCTCCCAGGATCGTTCAACTTTTTTTAGACTTTTTCAGAGATATCCAGACCATTTTCGTGCCGCGGTCTTCTAAAATCTTCTAGGATATTCTAAAAATTCCCAAAAATATTCTAGAATGTTGCCAAATTTTCTAGAATCCTTGAAAATCTTTTGTACTCTTCCACAACCTTCTAAAATTGCTTAGAATATTTTTTATTCTTCCAAATATAGACTGATTGGAAGTCTTGTACAATCCTCAAAAATTTCCTAGACTCTTGCAGAATCTTCCATATTTTACAAAATATTCTAGAATCTTCAAGAGTCTACTAGAATTTTGTAATCTATTTTCATTGTAATCTTCAAGAGTCTACTAGCATATTACAAAGTATTCTAGAATCTACAAGTGTCTACTAGAATTTTGTAATCTATCTTCATTGTAATCTTCAAGAGTCTACTAGTATTTTGTAGTCTACTACAAAATACTCCCAAACTCTTCTAGACTCTGTACTAGAATCTACTAAATGATCTAGATAAAAATTAATTGATCTTTATCGCGATTTATAAAATCGAGGAAAATAGTTAATTGTAACGAATTTTTAGAAGTGCAATTTAGAAAAAATGGATCATAATTGTTCACAATCGGTCTTCTATTTCTCGTATTTTTTTCTGCATCCCCTAAAGTATACTGTTTTGTAAAATTTCACCCTATTTTACTTTTTTCCAAACCAATAGAATTTTCTGGCTTCTTCCAGAAACTTTTCCTAGAAAATTCCAGAATTTTATCAAATCTTCTGTAACATCTGTAACTTGAATCTTATAAATCTCTTTGACGACTTGTAGAATCTATCAGAATATTTCAAAAACTTTCAGAATCTTTTGAATCCTCCATTGTTATCTAAACTTTTCTAGAATCTTTTAGGATCTTTAAAAGTCCACTTGAAATCTGTTAAAATCGTCGAATCTAATTTCTAGCCTTTTCCAGAATTTTATAAATTCTTTAGGATCCTCTCCAGAATCTTTTAAGATCTTTCATAGAATTTTATAGGCTTTTTTACAATCTTCTAAAATCTTCTAGAATTTTTTAATACTTTTTATACTCTATCAGAATACTAATAGACTGGTGAGTCTTCTAAAAGTTTCCTAAAGTATGTTTCGGTTTCCCTTTTAAAACTATATAAAATTTTTTAAACTTTTAAATCAAAAACAAATTTTAAATAATATTCCGAACAATTTGCTTTGAATCCAAATACTCAAATGTTATTATTTTTTACCACTGTTGTGTAAATTTTTACCACTGTTGTACATCTGCTATTGTTTGATGATAAAAATTCCAACGCTCTGATAATTCTTTCCAGTCACTGAGGAGTGGTACAAAGTCGTTTGCAAAATCGTTCCGTTAGAAATTTATTTCACACAATGGCTCACACAGTGCCCTGCTCTGTTTTACATACGTTTACATCCAAGGCATCTTACAGAAATAAGTAGGTCACTTGACAATTGTTTAATTGTTCGATTCCTCTTCCTTTCACGGTGGGTCACCAACGAGAGGAAATCGATATCCACGCACGATTTGTGCCAATTCTTCGACTTCAATTCACATCTTCTCATCAGTGATGTAATCGAAAAAGAAATTATATTCACTGTTAGTTTAATGCAGACTTGAAAATGAATATAAAATGAGATTTCAGATACTTTTAATTCAAAGTTACTTTGCTCCTTTTTCTTTCAATTTAGAAAATGAATACTTTTAATTAAAAGTTATTTTACTCCTTCTTCTTTCAATTTAGAACATGAATTCGAATTGCTTTTAATTCTCCTATTTTGAAGGACTTTTGAATTACTTTTTCTACTCATACCTCTAGGATTGAGAGAAAGGATTATTATTTTCAATAGTAAATAATTTCGGAACACTGAAAAATGTAAAGTTTAAGTACTTAAATATAAATTATGAAAAAATGTCTGCAAAAAAAATAATGAACCTCAGTAAAATGCCAGTCTCGTCAAATAATTACATGTCAATAATTTCTTTTCACTAAACTTCGTCCCTCATTTCTTAAATCACTTCTAATGACACTTCTTTTTACCCAAAAATCTCCAGATTCTTTTCTAAGAAATGACAACGTCAATTCTAACGAGATTGTTCCAGGATCCTTAATAACTGATCGTGCTTCTGCTTTGTCGTCGATGAGCCGTGCGGAAAAAATGAGAAAAAAGAGCACAGAAAATAATGACAGAAGAGCCTCGAGCGAATCTCGTTGTGCATTCCGTTGTAACGCGTTCCACTTATTTAGCAGGTTTTACGAATGGCCAATCGCGATCGCTGATCACGATCTTGGACTCTATACGTCTTTTGAGGATCGAACCAAGCCGCGGTGTATATAGATCACTAAAATAAATCCTGTGTTACTTCTTCTCTCGCGGCAGATATACTTTAAACAAGAAAGGATAATAAATAAATAAATGAGTGAAATAAAAAAGTTGGAAAAGAAATATGAATCTGGTATCGTATCGGTCCAATTAACTGCAACACTCGTGCGACTCGCGCACTAGTATTCTGCCAAGAATTTTCAATGAGATCGATTAGATAAGGAGAAGGAAATGATCGATAAGCTTGTTGAGAGCGAAAGTGCTACAATGTCAGATTATTTCTCCAAGAAAATCAAAAAAGCAATATCGCCAAGATATTATCCGGTAATTTATTTTGTGGTGAATATAATTATAGTATTCCAAACATGTGCATGAGAAACAGTAATAAGTTGGGGTAAATATGAATAGATATGAGAAGATAACATCAGGTCTGAAGAAATATTGTAATTAAAGATGTTTAATGGTGTGTGGAAGTGACAAAGTAATAGTAATTCAGAAGCAACTTTTGGTTTCAAACAAGACGTTAGGTGAAGTAAGAAGTCTTATTTCTACTTGTTTTACTCATTTATTTCTTCATCAGATTAAATCATGTTAAATTAAAAATAATATATACACACAACTTGAACATTTTAATTATAAGAACAAAATAATGTTCTGTAAATTGTCCTATTTTTCTCGAACATTAATTTTCCAATCTGAACTATGAAACTTAATTTATTTCTCATTTATCTTCATTTTAAAATATCGTAATAATCTTCAGCTCTACCCTATAATTCAAACCGGATATCCTTGAAAAGTAGCAATTTCATACAAATTCTTTTTTAACCTTCACACCTGAACATTTCATTTTATCAGCAAAATAACAGAAGGCAATCGTTTCGATTCTACTCGACTTTCCACTAAGTATAGTTTATTTCAATAATATAGTAAACCTCAATTTCCGTAAAGGAACATTAGATTATAATGATATTAATAGTAATTTCACAGAAATAGATTTTATCCGTTTATATAAAAGTATATGTCTATTCAAAAAGTAATAAGAAATAAGTGGCATTTCTTATATCGTTTGAATGTTTAGTTATAAAATCGACTTATAAAAGAAGTAGATTGCAAATTTTGAATATTTATTTACAAATTAAACAAAAATCGATAGAGCTTTTGTTGTTAGCCAATAAGGCATCTTTAGTGAGACCTTAATGACGTCTGCAATTGGCAGAAACTTCAGACAGTGCCGCACGTGCTAAGCAACGTTGAAACCTCGCATTCACCGAACATTAAACCTGTAATGATAGGAGAGACGCCGATTTTGCGGGATATTAGAGAGATCGTTAGCGTGAACGTCCTTATTTCACGGTAAGATGCGCGTGTCAATCGTAATAACCACTCGCACCTGCGAAATCGACCAGATCTATTCCTACAATCAAAAATCTCAATTACATTCTAAAAAACTAGAATTGGCAATAATAAATGCGCTGATAAGAATCGTTTCCTTTTCTAATTTACGAGAAAGCGAAAATGAAATGAATGTGCTAAAGAGCACAAGAATTCTTTACAAAAAAACTCCCTGAGAAATTTAATAATAGAAATTTATAAGAAATCGAACTGTATATAATATACGAAACTTGTATGTTTCCTTAAAATTAATTAATTGATATATGAAATCTAGAAAAGTAACCCCACAGATATTTTAACGAATTTTGAAAGGGTACTTAAAAAAATCTCTTGGGTCATAATTTTTTTATTTAGAAATATTTATTTGTATTTTTACATTTTAGGAAAAAGGATCTTTTAAGGAACAAAATAATAAGCTATTGATTATTAAAATTAAAAATATTTTCTGAAAGAGAAAACAACAATCGAAACATATCAAATAAATAATTATGATCCAAACTATTTTTTTCTATTCCTTTTTAATATTGAAGAAAAGTGAGTATCTTATTTGGTTTCTCATTCAATTATGAAAAATTATGGAAATTTAGGTTACATAAATTATTCAATGAATAGAAAAGTGAATAGAAAAAGGAAATGCATTTTTGATGTAACATACTTTCCTTTACTGAACTCGAATTGCGATGAAGCGGTTTCTTTTTATCAGATAAGAGAAGCACCAAGTGCAAGGAACGAGGGCGAAGAATCTTTTCTTACCTACAGGCAGTTGCTTTTGATATAAAGCACTTTATTATGCGGATCAGAGTTTGGGTTACCCGATCCCCTGAAAAAGAATGATGTCGAACAGTTTCTCTTTTATGATCTCCAAAAATGAAAAATTATTAACCTGCTGAATCCTCCTCGTAACCTCCTTAACTTCAAGCCCTACTATCGGTGAAATTGGAATTTAAAAAATCTAAATGAATATTTTATAATTATTACCAAATATATTTTATAAAATAAATTATCTAAAGCAACTAGAGAGAAATTTAAATAATTGACAACTGTTTACTGAGATTACGATTTACTAAATTTTATTGAGTGTTCGCATTGGGTGAAAGCAACAGCTGGATAATATTGCACAAAGAGTTGATAATAAAGTTAGATAAGGAATCAGAAAAATTCGTATATTATAGAATGCATTGAAATGCACAGGCAGGCTCCTTTTGACCTAACATCCCCTGATAGCGCTTTGCAAGATAATAATGACTGTAATAATCTAATACTAAGACTTTTGTTACACCCTTTATTGTGCAAGAATTATCTTACGGGACTAAGCAGTGGATGCAATGTCTAGGGGCCCACCAGATGCAAAGGCCCTCTATCATTAATTTACTCTCTCACTCTATTGTCGCATAAGTTTCATAATTTTTTAACGTAACGCTATTCATGTAAATTACTTCCTTGCTGACAATTATCTTTTTTTAAAATAGTAGATCTGACGTTACGTCTCATAGTTCCATTAACTTAATTGGAATAATTATTTTAGGAAGTGTGATAATTTAGATGATGAACCCTTTTCAGGGATTATTATAAGAAATTATAGGGAACTCGAACAAGAAGCACTATATGACTATAGGTAATCCGTTAGTAACTTGTGCAATATATTTTTTAAAACAATTTTCCTAATGATAAATATCCCAAGTGATCTTTCATTATTTTAGTATTAAATATGTTTCTCATTTCAGTTTGTACAGTTTTTATTTGAAAGCTTTTTTTCGATACAAAATATGTAATTGCGTGCACTGTTAGAAAACGCATTAAATTTAAGGACGTATAGCCAAGATAAAAGTTGATCAAATATTTGTATTGATCAATAAAATGAAGGAAACTAGATTTGTAACTGTTTGTGGTTTTTCTTCCGTTTTAGACGAAAGTTGTAACTTTCATTCAATGCTAATGAGCAATAACTCAGTAATTTTAAAAATAAAAAAATTTCCCAAAAACAAAACATTTTAAAACGACCACAGAAATCAGGGATCATAGTCAGTTCCCTATTCCCATTTTCCCCCAATTTTCTCGCTTTTCCCCTATTTTTCTTAAGGTCCCCTAAAATCCCTATTATTGAGAAGTTTCCCCCCTTTTCCCCTTTTTTATTCAAAGTTTCGAATAATTTTCTAAGAAGTATAATAAATAGAAATTTAAGACAATTAAGAAAGCGTGCCACAATATTAAAAACTTAGTGATTAAGAGTTTTTTAGAATCATCTAGAAACTTCAAAACTTTTCTCAAATTTTCTAAAATTCTCTAGACAGTCTCAAAATCTTCCGGACTCTTTCCATGTCGTTCAAAATTTGTCATCAAATCTTCTAAACTCTTTCACAGCCGTCTAATATCTTCTGAGTTTTCTAGAATATTTTCTAGAATCTTTTTTTCTGGGTTGTCCCATATTCTTATAAACTCTAGAAGAATTTCAAAAAATTCTTTAATATTTTTAAAAATATACTAGGCTGTTCCAGAATCTTCTAGAATACTCCAGAATTCTGCAGAATTTTTTAGAACCCTATACAATCTGCAAAAGACTTCCATACACCTCCAGAATCTTCTAGACTCTTTTCAAAATCTTCCTAAAATTCTATAGCCGTCTCAAAACTCTTTAAAAAAAAAGTCTAGAAGAGACTAGAAGATATTAGAAATTTAAGGCAGAATTCAAAAGATTTAAGGATTCTAAAATATTATGAAGCAGTCTAGAATATTTTGAAAAATCATAATAAGTTTTGGAGTGTTTTTGAAGATTTTAGAACTTTGAAAAAGTCTGGATGTCTCTGTAAGAGTTTTAAAAAATTCTGGGAAATTTTAGAAGATTCTAGACAATGTTAGAGGGTTTTAGAAGATTCTGGAAGAATCAAGAAATCTCTGGAAAATTGTAGATGATTTTGAAAGATTTTAAGGGATTAAGCGAATCTACAAGTAGATGGAAAATTAAAAATATTCTAGAAAATTCTAGAAGATTGTCGAAAAGTCCAGAAGATTTCAACGTGTCATTAAAATTTTTTCTGGATTATAATAGAGCCTCTGATAATATTTTTATAAGTCAATTACTGGTTTAGTTGCAGTCAATATAATTTTATTTGTTAGTAAAATTTGAGTATTCTTATAAAAATGTTGTATTTTCTAAATTCATTAGCCTCCTTGGTATTTTTAAAAGAAACAAATTTGCCTCTTTTTCTCCTTTTTTTCGCACTGGAAAAAAAATTTAGCTGGATTTCGACTTCTAAGGAAATATACCTGAAACAGTTAAACCACTTTTTTCAGTGCGAAAAAGAAATCCTCAATTTTCCCTAAAATTGAACTTTTGAACCGCTTTGTTTCCTGAAATGATCAAAAGCTCTCAACACGGAAAATACTGCAGAATTCTTCAAGCTTTCTGTCTTGATGAATATATTTCAGCTATTTTTCATTCTGGAACGTGTTTACACTTCTTAAACACATTTCATAATTTTTCTATGTTTTTTTTTTTGTGTAAGAACTGGCATTTATCGCAGGGGACTTATTGTTACGAGAAGAGACGTAGCACAGACTGTGTAATGGAGTTTCTGTATATAGAAACCAGCGGCAAAAACGAAAGACCCATTGGTTAGTCCGATACCATTGTTGTATGAACTAACGTTCATGCAAATCAGCACGCGGGAACCACTTTGGCGTCATAACGCCTTATAGGTAGAGGCACGTTTCCCGGCGGCCACATCGAATAGCGATGTTGACGACAAGAGAGACGACCCCTTAGGCTTTTATCGCTTCCAAGAAGGGCTAGACTGACCCTTAAAAAAATGTACACGATACTTGCGGGTCATACCAAGCACCCTTAAACCTTAAAGCAAATTCAGAGGCCGGAAACTGATAAAATCAGACAATTTTACGTAAAAGAGGAAATCATTTTCAGGAAAAGAAGGAACTTTAAGGTTTAGAGAATGCTATTTGCATTTAAAAAGGCGATTTAAGATTCTAGGAAAGGATTCTACTCTGTTCTTTTCCATAATTTTTAATTTACTTGGAATTATCATTTACAGTACACTCACGAGTTGAGGATATCTCCTTTTTGAATAGATGTTTTTAAATAATTTTTAAGGATGTTTTAGCTCGTACACTCAACCTCAAAAATCATCTTTTGTGTTTTTTCTTACGCTTTCGGCATCAATAGCTCATTTTATCCTTTTAAAGATTGTTTACAATTTTTTATATTTACAATTCTATTGTTTACAATTATTTTATTTTATTATTATACAATTATTTATATTACAGTATTATTATTAACATTAACATTATTATCGGGGGCGAGGGAGGCAAAATATAAAAAGCTGAAAGGCCAAACATGTGGGGTGAATTATTATTATTATTACAATTATTCATCTTGTAACCCAAACATTTTAATAAATAATTTAATTTTAATACACTGAAAGCCCGATTTAAGGCTGGCTTCGGAGGTTGCCTCAAAGGCCTTGGCCTTATTTGAGCTGTCTCTAAACGTAAACAAGCGAGGGCCGTATGAACTATTTCTGTTTGATTTTTGTCACGAGCGAAAAATATTTTTTTAATATAAGTTTAATTTAACGTTTACTTTACTGTTAAGTTTGATTTAGTTATTATTTATGAATTATTACACATAACGCATAAGCAAAACACTGAAAACGAACTGATGCGAGCGGACGGAATTCAAGGCTACTACTGCGCACTTTGTTGCTACGCTACTTGCGCGACACCGCTGAGCTCCGAGTTCAGCTTTCCTCGTCCTCTTGGACCCCTTGCCCGTAAATTAACACATTTGAATGTGTTAGTATGTATAAACTACTTTCTGGAAGGACTATTCCGGTAGGCCTTAAGTCGGGCTTTCAGTGTACAATAGAGTTGGGAAGAATTTTTGTGAGAGAAGCTGTCGAATTGCAGAATTAAAATGAACCTAAGGTCCTAAGAGCATTAAAAAATATTCAATATTTCTAAAGTTATTCATAATTGAATAAAGCAGTTCAATTAGGAATATATCCTTAAATATTTCACTTTAAAAAAATATTTACTGTAACTACTGTTTTTCTATCAGTATAGATCAAATGAATTTTGAATTTTGGAAAAAATATTAACGTCTCTTTTCAAGATTGTAGCCAAATTGAAAAAACAAATTATTTTACGTCAAAGAAAGCAATAAATTTATTCTTGACAATATTTTACAAAACGTGAATTGTTTTTTATTCTACAGTACATTACACCCATAATCATGTGAAAAGTAACGAACCTTTTGAACTGTGGCCTTCAGAAGATGATTTATAGCCAAAAATAAAATTTCAATACGATCCTTCTAGGTCCTTCCAAAGTGTTTAAGTATGGTAACATAAATTTATTTTATGGACAAACCATAATTCATGGACATACATATCTCATATACATATATATTAATACTTCTCAGGTTCAAGTTCAGTTCCATTTTTTTAAGTCTGCTAAAAATCGACAAAATTTTACTACTAAAATAAAATGACTTTCTTCCTACACTCTTTTGATGCTGAATGAAAATCCTGCTTAAGCGGATGTATGATAAGTAAAGGAATTAAATATATCCTATTTATTAGAAATAATTTAGTCGTGAGTCACGGGTATTTTAATTTTCACCTATCACGTTGCGCTAGTTGGAATAAATCGTGCTAGATTTTGTAACGATGATTGTGAAATGGCGTGAGTTGGCTGAACAAGAGGCATACTAATCTGCTGCTATAAAATAATCTACGACTCTCCTACTTTGCACTACCGTAAAATGGCGACGTTTTGCCCACACGATTAAATGATGTTTTATTGAAGCTTGTATCAAGATTCAGATCAGTAAAACAATTTATGATAAGAGAAAATGCTGTAAAAGGATTATAAACTGATCAATTAAATCATAAAACGTTCTAGGTGCTTTATAAATCTGAATCATTAAAATTTCGCTGATTTTAATCTTTCATTCTTTCAACAATCAGTGTCAATCATTGAATTTAATGAGTTTCAGACTACTATTTCAAAATGAAGGTACAACATCAGATTTTATCTTTATTTTAAAAGGAATTATTACACTGATTGTGAGAAAAAAATAATTTTGAATCTACATCATATACTATTGAGATCTACCAAAAGCAGATGCTATTGATTTAAAATAATATAATATAGAATTTAAAGTTTATCTGTTGATTCAAAAATGGCAGGAAATCAAACGTAACCTTTCGGGTTTTTCACAAAAATTTGATTTTATAGGTCTTGAAAGATTTAATGTTCTGCAAAGAGATTTGCGACATGCAGAAGATACGAGAGTTAATATAAAATTAAAATTTTGTTAATAAAGCTTAATGTTTAATTTTGTTCCGAAAAGAACGAAACAAGACCGAAATGATTCAGGTTTCGATCTTATTTGTTCTTTTGGGAATAACAATTAAACATTAAGGTTAAATAATGAAATTTTAATTTCATATTAACTTTGATCGCCTTCGGATTTCGTAAATCTCTTTGCAGAACATTAAACCTTCCTTTAAGGCATATAAAATCCAATTTTTGACACAGTGTGCGTGAAATGCGTTTTACACACCCATATTAGTGCGTAAAACGGCTTGTTACACACCCACTAATATGGGTGTGTTACAAACACATTTTACGCACACTGTTTAAAAAAATATCGTTTGCAACTCGTGCGTACGGTTTTACACACATGTTGCATAATATAATATTTTGTGAAAAGGACTGAAAGGTTAGGTTTGATTCCCTGAAAAATGGTTTTGATTAAAAAATAGTAGATTTTGATTCAGCAGCGATGCTTTAGATTCCAGAACATATTATTTGAAATCTATAATAAATGCTACAGATTCAGAAGTATTTTTTCTCAGTGTAATTATTCAATAATTATGTTTTTGAATTATTTTATCCAACATGGAAGTTTTTTATTTATGATAGATTATCGTTCTCATAGAATAACATAAAATAAAATAGCTTTGAAGTTATTTATACGACTAGTATCAATAGAATTTGAATTCTGATTTGCGTGACTTAAAGGGGATCAGGTGACAAGGCCTTTAAGGGGTCAGGCCATTAAGTTTCATTTACCGCATTATCCGATTAACCATTAACCGAGAAAACCATGTTAAACGAAGCTTGCGGGTAGAGAAGGGTTAAAATAGAGATAATATCGAGTGTCTCGTTCATGCAATCAGAACGAAACCAAAGATTAATGGGATTAACTGCGGTCCGGGTGAGCCACCGAGGCATTCGCGGTTCCGCGGTAGCTATTTTTTTTTTATTCCAAAGATCTCCCAGCAAGAAGCCGAGGTCGAGATTCATATTTCTTAATTTCACTGAGATTGAATTATCAGTGACTAGTAATTTATTGCATCATCGGGAATCATTACTTTTGTAATTAGTTTAATTGTTATCATCAATAAACACATTATCTTACTATAGAAAGGAAGGCAGCTTCAATTACCGTCATCGACATTGAGATATTATATCATATTTTCTTATTTTTTACTTTTTATGGACAAATCCTGATGGACATCCATGAAATATCATATTAGAAATTTAGTCTATTTGTTTAGAAAAAAAAAATTCCTCATGCGTCTTTCGATATAAAGTGCATCTTTTCTCGGATTAGTCTTATTTTATCGAAAGTAGCAGAGACTCAAGATTATAGAATGGAAAAGAATGCCTTGAGGGCCTGCTTGCTCTCACACGGTCTCTAAAGTCTAAAACGATCTTATTCCGTGGCAGCACCGTTTTGCTTGGCACGATATCAAACATAGATTATACATGTAGACGACCGTCTAGATGGTGTTAAGATAGGGAAAGGCTCGGGCCGTACATCATACAAATATTTACACCATACGTAAGTGTACAAACGTTTTGCGATAGCCAGCCGACCCTCAGATATATATCATAAATGCCTTATAACATCCAGTATGATCCACTGATTATACAAATACATGCGATGGTATTTCACACCTTAATGTCATCCTGATAATCCGTTACATAAATGTCACTCCAACTGTTTTAAGTTGTAGCCCAAATCCTAAAAACTCACTTTCAAAAGATAGAACTTTCAATTTCATTAAAAATTTCCCATTCGGAAAAGAATCTTCAAATTTCGTAAAGTTAAGCAAACTTCCTTTCAAATAAATTATGAATTTTTTTTTAGACAAAAATTTTATTTTAGAAAGTTTGCATCTTATACTGACCTCAGGGATTACAGTCAGTCCTCTATTCTTCTTTTCCCCTTATTTTTCTCAAGAACTCATAAAATCCCTATTTTTGAGAATTTTCCCCTCCCCTCTTTTTTATTCAAAGTTCCGATTAATTTTTCAAGAATTATAATAAATAGAAACTTATGACATTCAAAAACGCGTGCCACAATATTAAAACCTTTGAGATTCAGAGTCTTCTAGAATCTTCTAGAAACTTCAGAACTTTTCCCAAAGGATAAAAAAAAACTGGCCATAATCGCACAAAATTTTAGAACTCTGAAAAAGTCTCTGAAAAAGTCTGGATATCTCTGAAAGAGTTTTAAAAAATCCTGGGAAATTTTAGAAGGTTCTAGACAACGCTGGAGGCTCAGCTGGAGGATTTCAGAATATTCTGAAAGAATAAAAAAATCTCGAGAAGATTCTAAAATATTATAAAAAGTTTTGAATATTCTAGAGGATTTTGAAAGATTTTAGGAAATTTAACGAATGTACAGGTCATCGAAAATTAAAAAATTTTTAGAAAATTCTAGAATTGTCGAAAAATCCAGAAGATTGCGTGAAGGATTTTAGAAAACTCTAGAGAGTTCCAAAGGTTCTGAAAGTATATTTTGTGGAGTATTTTATTGGATTCTAGACATGAATGTAAGACTTTTGAGGATTTTTTAAGATTCTGAAGAATTTTAGCAGACTTGTTTCGGGAATTTGATTTTTTGAAAATTTTAAGTTTTGGTCTAATAATATTTTTATGATATAATTGCTGGTGTAATTGCAGTCAATATAATTTTAGTTGTTAATAAAATTTGACTTTTCTTATACAAATGTTTTATTTATCAACTTTTCTTGGCTTTCTTGGTATTTTTAAAAGAAAAAAAATTCCCCCTTTTCCCCCTTTTTTTGAAAAAGAAATCCCCTAATTTCCTTAAAATTGAACTTCTGAACCGCTGTGATCCCTGTGATCTTTTTGTGTAAAGTTTGTTCATTACAGAATTTGGTTTGTAAGAAGTGGAATTTCTTTTGCTTTCAATTAAGTTATGAACGAGGGGTTAACCACTAGCAATTTTGATGTACACCTGAATTCAAGAATTCAAAGAATTCAAAATAATTCAAAAGACTTCAAAGAATTTAAAGAATACAAGGTGAATTCAAAAGAATTCAAAGAGTACAAGATGAATTCAAAAGAATTCAAAATAAGAATACAAGGTGAATTTCAAAAAATAATTTAAAAAATACAAAATGAATTCAAAATAATTCAAAGAATTCAAAAGAATTTGAAGAAAATATAAGGTGAATTCAAAAGAATTCAAAAAGATTTAAAAGAATTCAAAGAATTTAAAAGAATTCAAAAGGATTCTTTTTCCTCAAAAGAATTTCTTTTTGTTTTAGCCAAAAATTGGATTTTAAGAAGTTTGCATTAATGCTGACCTTTTTGTATAAAGTTCGTTCATTACACAATTTGGTTTGTAAGAAGTGGAATTTCTTTTGTCTGTGAACACATTTTTTTTAAAGCAGGCGTTATTTTTCATCATAAAACTTTTTGTTTAATGGCCATTTTCTTAACAGAATAAATTTTAATATTTTATCTTTTAAAACCTTTCTGTAAAAGTAATATTATTATAAAAGAAGATAGTAGGTGTCTCAGAATATAAATCGACAATAAATGAGGCTAAACGCAGAAAGAGTATCTACAAAAAAATTGCGGAGACGTTTTCTCGACAGAGGACATTAAATTCTCTGTATAAGACCTCATTTTGTGAGGAAATCACTGAAGTTGCTGAGCCTAATTACACGCGATTATCTTCGTTATCTTCAATTAATCGATCGCGAGTATATCGAAAGAGAATTTTATTTTCAAAATGCATAGGCGTTTGAAGAAAAAGTTTCAAGTAGGTATTACGGACTCGTATAATGACGAAAAGGCGACATGCAGGCTGCTACTTTCGCGACAAGTAAAACAGGTTGTTCTCGGATGCACCATACGCACGACACCTGCTCCCGGTCCAGAAATTCCTTCGCGGGTCTTGCAACTCTTATCCACTTTGCTCATCTCCAATCAACTTTACATCCTCAGTCAATGAATAATTTCCCCGTTTAATCCTCTCACTGAATTTACTGCTCTCATGTATAACGTTCGGGAAAAAGAAACTGATTTTTTATGGAAATTAAATTAAATTTTAAACATAGTATTTGTTCTTGGAATTGGAATTATTTTTCATAAAGTAATTACAATTTCTCAATTAAGATAAAAGAAGGTCTTGTAAAGTCATTTAACAAATTTTTATATTTCCAATATAAAATTTGTAGATTCACTAAATGATAATAAAAGTTGCTGCACTGTTTAAAAAAACTTCAATTACTTTAGTTGAAGTTTTATACAATTACCGTAACTGAATCAATTTCTATCCAAAAGTAATTGAGTTTTGAACCAATATGAATTAATTTTCAACTACAGTAATTGAATTTTCAACCAAAAGTAAATGAATTTTCAAAGGCACAGTAATTGAAATTTCAACCACAGTAAATGAATTTTCAATCACAGAAATTGAAAAGTGATTGAAATTTCAAGCATTTTCTAACAATGTGTATAACCAAAGGAAAGTAGAAGAAATTTTCCAAAAGAACTTGGACCGATTATGACTCGTTTTTTTTTTGTTCGAGGTCCTTTTCTCATTGGAAAAAAGTGGAAAATCAATGAAGGCTTTCTCAATAATCAAAAACTATTTTTTCTAAAGTACGTTTCGATTTATTTTTCAAAATTCGCTATAAATCTATTTGCCTCGATTATATAAATTAATTTAAAATTTATTAATCAAATTTTAAGCTTGACTGTACGAAGAGAAGATCCTTAAAGTTTTACACGGCAAAAAATTCTTCTGCCTGAAAAATTAGAAATAAACAAAGAAAGTGATGTTCGCCTAATATTGAAACGTGACTTGAAAATATAGAAAGGAGCGGAACTTGGCATAAATTGTCTTTATCGGCATGTTCAAGTGGAAGATGGTTGGGTGTTATGGCAGTGGAAGTAATAATGTGGTATAGTGGATGGCTCGTCTAGAAGAGAATGGTTACAAGACTCAGAAGCTACCGCGGCATAATCTGGTCTCGGTTACATTGCGGTTACTACCGGCCTGTATTACGGGCTGTTCGTGCGATTTAAAAATTTTTCTGGATTTCACGTGGGTGTAAAAAGCAAGTAAAGCCTGTGTTTGCCGATGGCGCCGCTGCCTTTGACGTTCCTGAGGGAATAGAAACCATATATCCAACAAGATGAGAAGCTATACTCGTCAGGGAAAATATACCTCTCGAGTAATAAGAATCGTAACAAAAACAGAAATTAAATATGAAAATAAAATTTAACAGTATAAATCCAAGGTTTTAAAGGGTAAACAAATTTCAAAAGCTTCTTAATCCTCCCTTATTATCTAGACTTTGTACTAGAATTCTTCGGGATCTTCTAAAGTTCTACAGATTTTTTTTTATCTTCCAAAACTCTTCCAGAGACATCCATACTTTTTCAGTCTTCCAAAATCTTCTAGAATTTCCCACAATTTTGTTTTCTATAATTTTATCTTCCCCGTTTTTGGTAGAAAAAAGTCCGCTATTTCATCATTTTAGAAAAATATGGACCCTGGGTAATGGCCAAAAAATTTGTGTAGCAATTTTGTAATGCAATTCAAATAGCTTCCCTGCGTCCTTTGTTGATCCTTTGTTTCGTCGTGACGCGGACGTGTAACCGATAAGACCGAATCACGAGTACTGTTAAACAGATATATTTCCTTGACAGTTGATTCTTGTGCAATTCTCTTTGAACCTATATAAATTATCCTCGCGGCAATTGCGAAACCCTATACTCTAGTTCGAGTGCGACTTTATTACGAATGACCTGCATAAGAGTATACAAAATATTTGCATTCAGAAAATAAGAAAGAGAACAAAGCTGCAGGACAATTTGGTTCATTTGTCATACACAGAATGGAAATGAGAACGCATTTCCATAACTTGGTATTGAAAGTGACAAAATTGTCTTTTTTACAAATCACAAACATTAAAAATAATTTATATTTGTTTATATTATAAAGTAGAAGCAAAATATAATGATGTGGGAAAAATTTTGAGGGATAATTGTGTGCCAATCTTTAGAATTGTTTATTGTGTCTTACACACTTTAAGATATGGCGACACTGTGCGATAAGGGGGCAGTATATTCGATTACATAAGTCTGACTGAATGCAAGCCTTTACCAAAGACCGATCGTGTGGATCGTCATTATTGAACGAGTGATCGGCACGCGGAGGCATTGTGATCTCTGGAGACTGACTCATTCCTTGAGGCTTAAACGATCAATGAATAATTAAACGGCTCCTCCAGATCTCTTACCTCCGCTCACATTGTTCCGCCTGACACTCGGTTCTTGTTTAATTACATTTTTTACTCCCATCAAATTACTTTTTACCATTCAAGTCTAATTTTACTTTCTTTACACTGAGAACTAGGGTGGATCGAAAAAACAAAATTTTGGAAATCGGAATTGGGACCATTTTTTTTTCGTTTTTGGAAGTCTTAACCGTCTCCCGAAATTTTTACAGCCTTTCGACTAACTTTCTCTGGACAATAATTTATGTTTTAATATAGGGGAAAGTTGCCTAAGACGAGCTACCTCCTAAGACGGACCACCCTTAATATTTTTGTATGAAAACATATTCATCACTTATGTATGAAGACACATGCTCAGAAGAATTCTAGTTACTTTGAAAGTGTTTTTTCTGCATTGCAAGTAAATTAACGAAAACAGAAAGGAAAAATTATTTTTGTACATTAGAGAACGAACTTTTACTTTCTTTTAGAAGTTGTGATTTAATAACTTATTCTAATGATTTGAACGAGTAAATTTTTTTTAATAGATAATTTTGTAAACTTTGCAATTGTTACTTACGTTTTATTAATTTTTATGCTGTTTAATAAAAATATTTTAAAAATTGTGAACATGCGAAATTCCTAAGACGAGTCAGAAAACTGCAGATAAAAGCGTAATCTGCTTTATCTATGAATTACCGACGATACACCGAAAATACGTCAGATATTTAAATTTTCCGACATGAGTAGTATCTTTCCTAACCTCTTTATTGCTTTTTGATCATGAACAAGAAATTTTTAAAAATATGTTATTTATTCACTTTATATCAGTAAATTATTGATCTACGATGAATAAAATTTGTCATTTTACATCTTTTTATAAATATTAAGTTCGTGATCTTTGTTAATACTTGTTTTCTGTTAGACCTTATTTAACGTTTATTTTACGTTTTATAATGAATTTTGCATGAATAATATGTCATAAATGTACAGAATATGTTTAAACAGTACGCTACGAATAATATTTATCAATATCTAGTGTTTAATTACATAGCTTTTTTGATTTTTAAAAGGGGCTCGTCTTAGGATACCGGGTTACCGAAGGCGGGAATAATACATATTTTTTTCAACATCGAAATTTATTTCCTTTTAAACATTTGTTGAACTTTTAAGCATATGAACTTTGTAAAGCAAACATGAAACTATGATGTCAGTAATCGCTTTTGCTTTTGAAGTTCCTTAAAATCGAAAATTTTCAGAAAATATGGAAGGGGACTCGTCTTAGGCACCTTTCCCCTACCCTTGTTTTCAAAAAACAATTTTAATCTACAGGAACGATTAAAGAATTTTTTTATGTATTTGAGGCTTTTCTTCTAGTAAAAGTACACTAAAAAAAATTTGATAAGTCAGACAAAGTAAATTTTTAAAATTAATTTGATAAGCACAGTAAAGATTTTATAAACTAAGTTTTACGTTTTTTTGAAATTATTTTCTTTCAGCTGACTTTAAAACATATTTATAACATCTGACGGCTTTTTGCTGATAAAAATGCACTAGGAAAAAAATTGATAAGTCTAGGTAATCAAAAACAAAGATAAAGCTTTTTTCCAAAATGTCATTTTCGTATTTTTTCAAATGATCTTTTTCCAAATAGCATTACAAAATTTAATTAATTTTTTAGGGTTTTTTTAATAGTAAAAATACACTAGAAAAAAATGGACAAGTCTAGAGAATCGAAAAAAGAAAGGCATAAGTTTTATAATTTAAATGATTGTATTTTTTGAAATTATTATTTTTTTCTTGGCTTTTATAATATTTTTAAACACTTGAGTGCGTTCCGTTAATAAAAATACACCGAAAAATTTCTTCTAATTGGAAGAATTAAAAGAAGTAATTAGCATGTTTTGTAACTGCTTATTTTTACATTTTGGACTTTCAAAAAACATTTTGGTGTTCACAAAATAAGGCAAGAAGTCTACAGAGTCAATAATAAAAGCATATATAAGAAATGAAAGGCATGATTTGTTTTCGAAAAAAATGAAGTAAAAATAGAATAAGCAATTATAAAACATGCTAATTACTTATTCTTCCAAATTAGAAAAAAATCGAAAAAATGAAGAAAAAGTAAAAAATGCAGTTACAAAATATGCTAATTACTTATTCTTCCAATTAAAAAATTTATTTCTGGTGTATTTTTATTAACAGAAAGCACTCAGGTGTTTAGAAATATTATCAAAGCCATATTTAAAGAAAATAATGTAAAAAATGCAAAAATAATTACTTGTAAAACTTGCTGCCTTCCTTTTTTTGATTTTCTAAACTTATAAATGTTCTTTTAGTGTATTTTTACTATTAAAAAGCCCTCGAAGTTGAAAAGATTTTTAAATGCCATTTGGAAAAAGATAATTTGAAAAAATGCGAAAATTACTTTTTGGAATACAAACTGTATCTTTGTTTTTTATTACACAGATTTATTAATTTTTTCTGAGTTTATTTTTATCAGTAAAAAGCTCTCAGATGTTATAAATATCTTTCAAAATCAGCTGCAAAAAGATAATTGGAAAAAACATAAAACTGAGTTTTAAAAAAATTTACTGTGTTTACATTTATGATTTCCCAGGCTTATCAAATTTTGTTCTATTGTACTTTTACTAGTAGAAAAACTTCAAATACCTGGAAAAATTCTTTCATAGATTTTAAAATTGTTCGTTTTTTGAAAAAAGGGGTATATTAAACACAAACAAATTATTGTCTAGAGAACGTTAATTAAAAGGCTGTGAAAATTTCAACAGACGTTTAAGACTTCATGAAACGTAAAAAAAATTGGCACATACGAAAATATCAGACCTATGGAAATAAGAATTTTTTCAAACACTTTTTGTTAATGCGCAACTAGAAGGCGTTCATTAACCGACACCAAATTAATTATGCTTTTTCAGGGTCCTAATATACTACTTTTCCACATAGTTCCAATTTTGATTTCCAAAATTTTGTTTTTTCGATTCACCCCACTGAGAACATTTTTTGGCTGGGCCAATAAAACATTTATTTATGCAAATAAACAAAATGTCATTGATTTGATATTTAATAATAATATTAATTAATTAATTTGGTTAATTCATTCAAATTTTTGTTCTAATTAACCAAAATCAGTTTCAATCAACCAAACAATTTGCTTGTCCGAATAATTAAATATTTCAACAATTTTCTGACTGTATAAACTTTTTTTGTTAACTGTGAATTAACTTTTCATTCCAAGAATGAAACATAATTGATGGATTTATAATTAAATTAAACGTTGTTGTTGAAGATAAATCTTCAAATACTTAAGAACATAATATAGTACCTTTTAGGCAGTAAAAATTTATTTTTTAACACATGAAATTAGTAATTCACGCATTGGATAATATAAAATTGTCTGAAATGACTTCTTATCTTCGTAATCTTTTGACATTGCATAAGTATCCATTTAATTTAACGATTTGTGAATCATCTTGATTCCCGAACAAATCGAAAGGTAAAATAATTTCCCGTTACCAGAAATGCTGGCACAGAAATACGTTTGCCACTTACGCACAATAATTGAGCTCTGTACACTTTCAGGTAAAACTGAATGAAACGGGAATTATTGAATTTCTGAAACTGTTCATTTAATACGCCGAACTTTTTGCTTTTTCGAAGATAATTTTTATCGATTTATTATACAATTTTTTATAATAAATACCAAAATACTTTTTGGCATTGAATATCTTTTCTATACTTCCAAAACAAGTGTTACTATTGAAAAAATATTAAAACCTATTTTTATTCGTAAAGTATAAGTATGGATTTTAAACTAATTTGACAGTAAAATGTTTCTTTTTATCTACGCTCGCTCTGATGAAGGGGCAATGGCCACTGGAAATCTTGAATAAATTTCCTATCCGTGCTCGAGATCTTTATTTTTACAGGAAATGGTGTTGTGCAACCTGGCATCACGTATACGTGATGTCTCGATCGTGGGCATTGCCTTATGGTCGAAAGCATCCCAGACAGACGCATAAATTTTTTTATCGGGCAATCTTTTCTTCAGATGTTTATTTTTTCCGAAAGGGTTGATATAAATGTCTAATACAATTTTAAATTAAACAGTTTATTCATAAATGAGTTTTTCTGTTTTTTCTTGATTTTAAACCATTAGTTACAATTATAAATTTGGGCGACAGAGTGTTCTGATGCTTGAAGCGTTGCTTCATAACCAGAGCACATTTACTGTGTCAGGGGTTCGAATCCCCGTACTCATGGTCTTAAATTTCTTTGTTTTTCTTAAATCCATCTTTAAAAGAGTGTAACGCGTCGTAATATACATATAAAGTTTAAGTTTATACAGTTAACTAAAACACAAAAACTGAAAAACTTTTTATTAACGTATTTTTTACAGAATATGAATGTGATAGTTAGATAAAAAATATACAATAGACAATAAAATTCATGAAACTGAAAGGTATACTTATATATAATTAGTTTTAATTAATTCGTGGGTATCAACTTGTGGATTACAATATCTACTGCACCATGATGTCCCGTATCATAAATAAAAACCCTAGTAATTCCATACTGAGATATTTTAAATCCTTTTTTTGTAAATATAACTCTTTAAAAAACGGACCTCATCATCATCAAAATGTGAATCACGATTTAACACTCTGTTAAAAAAAAAATACAAAGAAACTCTCGGATGATTTATCGACGTAGAAAACAAAACTACCATTTCCTTGTCTGCATACTCAGACATGGGTCAATTTTTCATCGCATCCTTTTTTGAGTGTCAGGATCCTAAAGTTTCATCTGGTCTTCGGCGGATGAAGGGGCGTTTTTGATAATCGAGCCGACAGGAAAATAAGTGTCAGTGTCGCGACCGGTTAGAGGGGGTTACGCTGCGGGTAAGCCTTAACCTGAGATCAGATCCAAGGATCAGTAACTCTTTCTCTCCCGCAGCATCCGAACGCTTCCAACGCTGTGAGACGAGCAAAACTTAAATTCAGGCGCGAGCGTGCTGAAAAGATTAGAATTAATATTAGGCTGTAAAAGTCTAGAAGGACATCAGTGAGAGTGAATTGTGTTGTGTTGTGTAATGATTGTAATGAACCTGTGGTTTACGTGGGATGTGACCATTTCTGGTAGCAAGGAGTGACTCACCTTCATTACCTGATGAATTTAAAATAATAAGTTTTAAAAATTTTACTTGCGAAATTTTTTTCGCTCTTATGAATTCAATTTTAAACAGTTTTTATTATTCTTTTGTTCAGACAGTTACTAAGTCACTGTAACTATGAGACATGTGCTCTTGAAGAAAAACGTTTACTGCTACTCTCAGCCAGGTAAAGCTAGGCTTGTAAAATGTAGTTCAATTACAGTAAATTTTAACTTCACCATTGGTTTTACTTCAAATTTAATTTTATTCAATTTTAATTAAAATTAAACTTTGAAGGCCACTTCAAATCGGAAAAAATATGTTTTTGCTTTTTAAAAGAGGTGTGCAGTTCGTCAGTTCGAATTTTCAATGCAAATTGGTACCTTTTTGGCCGCGTTTACAACATTGAATTTTTCGAAATTGAGTTTAATTCAAGAAGAAATTGAAGCTTCTAAACTTTCTTCGAATGTATAAGATTTTTCGAAATCGAAATTATTCAGTTGGTTTTAAAATTAAATCCATTTAAAATACAATTCGAATTTGAAAAATTCAAATCGAACATTCGAATGTACAGATGGATTTAATTTCAAAACCAACTGAATAATTTCGATTTTGAGAAATCTTGCTTTCGAAGATAGCTTAGAAGCTTCAATTTATTCTTGAATTAAACTCAATTTCGAAAAATTCAATGTTCTAAACTTGGCCAAAAAGGTACCAATTTGCATTGAAAATTCAAACTGACGAACTGCACACCTCTACTTTACAATCAAACAAAATCAAAACAAAGAAAACACTCAAATCCAAAAACAAAAAATTTTAAAAAATTTGTCGGGCTAATCCTCTTTAAAGTGAGTGTAGTTTGTTTTGTGACAATTACTATTACCTCTAGATTGAAAAAGACAAGCCCACCAAAATTTTCTTTTTAAATTAGAAAATTTTAAATTACAAAATTTAAATTTAATTATTTAAATTTTATCCAGTCCAAGTTTTAAGAAAAAAACTAAGTTCCCGGTTCAAACCCGGGCTGCGGCAGTTTTTTTCTGAAAACTTGGACTAGATAAAATTTAAATAATTAACCTAGTTCATGACAGATATGCATACTAAGGACCCATTTGTTCCGATATGTCAGGCATACTACGGACCTATTTGTTCCGATATGTGGAGGGGAGTGGTGTCTCTCTTGGAAAAGTGACCAACACGTAAATGTAAAAATAAGTTTCCATCATTACCATCCGATATAGAAGAAATTTGATTTAAATTTAAGTTTTAAATTACAAAATTTTTAAAATTTCATAGATTTCAAAATGCCGGACTAGCGACAACTGATTCCGATAGGTTTTTTCCCGTAGAATCCGAAACCTGAATTGGCTCAGTTTTTTAAGCAAAACGGGGTCAAAAGTGCCAAGAAACGTGTTTTTGGCCATTTTTGAAAAATCATAGCGAACGAACCCTATGTGTTAGAGACTTTGTAAAGGGCTTAAATTAATGTTCAAACCTAGTAATTTATAATATAAATAACAAATATTATAAAAAAAATTTATTCGAAGTGCTGTCTTCATTATTCGGAAATCATGCCCGCCTCCATGCATTAGAAGGTTATGAGAATGCATGGGTGCGAGCATGATTTCCGAATAATGAAAACAGCACTTCAAATAAATTTTTCTAATAATATTTGTTATTTCTATCTTAAAGTTCAAGGTTTGAACATTAATTTAAGCCCTTTACAAAGCCTCTAACACATCGGGTTCGTTTGCTGTGATTTTTCAAAAATGGCCAAAAACACGTTTCATGGCACTTCTGATCCTACTTTATTCAAAATTATTCATTATTTCAAAATTTGACCACGCTTGGAACATTGAGTTTTTCGAAATTGAGTTTAATTCAAGAAAAAATTGAAGCGTCCAGTCTCTCTCCGAATGTAAGATTTCTCGAAATCAAAATTATTCAGTTGGTTTTGAAATTAAATCTATCTTACATGCAATTCGAATTTCAAAAATTCGAATCGACATTTCGAATGGACGATTCGAATTTTCAAATTCGAATTGCATGTCAGATGGATTTAATTTCAAACCCAACTGAATAATTTCGATTTCGAGAAATCTTACATTCGAAGAGAGACTAGAAGCTTCAATTTCTTCTTGAATTAAACTGAATTTCGAAAAACTCAATGTCCTAAGCGTGGCCAAAGAGGTAACAATTTGCATTGAAAATTCGAACTGACGAACTGCACACCTCTAGAAAATACCTATTAGAATCAGTTTTTTTTGGTCTGGCAACAAATACGTGTTAACCAGTGTTATTCTTTTGTTGGATTTTTATGGATGTTTGGATTTATATTTATACCTTCTTACAGAAACAATTTCATTTTATTTGGTAAATGTGAGTGATGCATGACTATCACTTATGATATTTTTCTGCCTAATTTTATAATAAACTTTATTGTATTTGATTTTGTATTTTCATTTGCTTTGATTGTTACACAAAGGAAGGAACCAAATCTAGATCAGAGGTCCAAATGCGAATCATTATTGCTTTTGCCCTAAATAATTATAAACTAAATTTTGTGAAATTTCAGTTTATTTATTAAGCTATACGTTTCACGAAAATTTATTTTACAATTGCAGTTATTTGTGGCGAAAATAATAGTGGTTTGCATTTAGACCCTTGATCCGGATTTAGTTTTTTAGCCTAAATGTAAAAAAAAATGTTGTTAGGATTTTATAATAAAATTTTGATACATTCAAATAAGCGTCTTTTCGAACTTTTGTGTCTTGAAAGTTCAAATATTTAGAATATATTCAAAAGAGTTGAGTTGCGACATGTTGGAAGACATGTCGTATTTTTCATTGACCCTCTATATGAAATCGTTGATAATATATTCGAAAGGCCTTTCAGATCAAAGCCTTTTTAATTTGCTGCCTTAAAATTAGATTTTATTTATTTTTTATTTATTTTTTATTATTATATTATATATTATTTATTTTATTTTTTATTTTGTCTTACTTCATTGAAAAAATTATTCAAACTGCTTTACTACTTTTTAAATTTTCTATTTGATTTCTGATTGACCGTATAAAATATAAGTGAATTTTGATTATATGACGTAAAGAAAAAAGATTGAAGTGTTCCTCTTAAAAATTGAGTTCCTAAGATCGGTTTTCGGCAATGCTGGCCGTGTAAACAATCTGGATACATCCGCCCACATAAAATGTTCGACAAATCCTGAAGGACTTCTCACTCTTTCGGGATCGTGCTGTGTGGTCCTCTTGAGTCTTGAGCATGGCACGTCTTCGACCACAAGGCTCGCCCCGGTCTGTTTCGAAAGTGATTTACGTCCGGCTGATGGAACCTTTTGTTTAGCAAGAGGTATAGACTAAAACTCACATCAGCTTGCAATAAAATATTGCGAAAATCAGTTTGATTTTCTCAATATGATATCGTTTTATTACCCTCTTGAGTAAAGTCTCCACGTTATTTTACTCTTTACTGCTCAGAAATTCAGATTTTATAATTGATTTGATCATTTGTTTGACTGAGATAAAACAGAATTTTTAATCATGTCACTAGGTGGAAAGTTTCTGTGGAAAATAAATTTTACTGAGAAATAAATTTTATGGAGTCAACCAGGAGAAAGTAAATGCCAACGACAAAAAGTGAAAAATAAGGTATTCCCTTTTAAGGTGGACGTATAATTTGTATTATTTTTCAAAGGTGGATGTAGAATTTGTATTAGTTTTCAAAGGTGGAAGTATAATTTGTATTATTTTTCAAAGGTGGAAATATAATTTGTATTATATTTCAAATAATTGGAAACAGCTGTTTTTGTTGCTTTGTTGATTTTAATTAAAATGGAAGTGTTATTAGGAGATGGAAGATGAAAAAATGAGAAGACTTGTGTTATAAATTGCTGTCAAGATTGTCTGCAAGAATGACAATAGTTACTTAAGTAGTGCATTAGCATTCCTATTAAGAATACCGCCTCAGATGATTCCCCTCCTTAAGAACTTGCATCGTATATTCAGAGCCTGTTTGATATAGGCCATTGAGATCGGCAGTTCAAAGAGGGTCCGTCGAATTTACACGCTTGTAATCGTGCGTTCCATGTTTCAACATTACTCTGGTACCATCTTGTCATATATGTACAACATCCTGTCGTACTTATCTTATCCAGGGCATGTGATAAGCCGCTTGCTGTACGTCTTGTTCTCTGAAATTATGTCTTCATTGCTTCACCCTAATGCAAACTTCCCATGGAGGTTCCAAAATTAACTCACCTGGTTTACACATATCGTCTACAAACCTTGAATGTGTAAAATATCAGAAGGCCGCCACCATTTATCAATTTATTCCTTTCGATTTCGTTTTAGTCACAGTTCAGTCCTAATATTTTAGGACTGAAATAACTGAAGAAATAGAAATCATTAGTTTTTGTATATAGTTAGTCATAACTTTCGTTTACAGACTTTCTGGTCCAATATTTGCTTCATTGATTCAAAACATAAAACCCTTTCGCTTTTCTGGTTTACTCGATATGTTCCTCAACCATCTCACTATCTTTTCAATGCGTAACACGCTTTTGCTTTTAGTAATGGCAAAAAATAAGAATAAATTATATGGACAATTAACGATAATTCCCAGGGAATTAGTTGCTCTTGCCATTCTCGTACCGAGTACTTCAGTTATTAAAACAATTAATTAAAGGTCAATTCTGCAATCGTATATCGGTGACAAAGAACTGTATTTCCTGTATTCTCTTATCAGTTAATGTTTCATTCCCACCGAATCCTTTCTGATTTTTTTAAATAGCTTTCAATTTTTATTGCGGTCTTAGGTATACAGTTTATTATTATGCTTTATATATATAGTTTTTCTTTAATTTCTTTACAAAAGACAGGTCTTGGATAATTCTTCAGAACAAACAAACCATAAATCTTTATTGCTGTAATAACTGTGATCTCACGGCTGGTGCAAATTCCCCTTGTTCTTCTAAACAAGAGTCCCCCTCACTTAGCAGGAATTATAATTCATGTGCTACTGAAGCATAAGCGATTTTACCCAGCAACCTTTACGATTTGTAACTTGCTCGTTTGTACCTACAACGATTAACAGACTAAATTGGTATAACATAATTCAAAATTATTCCATTAAATATTGTAGCTAGTTTAATTTTTCAGCACTTGAATTCTTACAAGGCTTAGAATTTTTCTAGCGTTAGAAAATAATTGCTTTTTAATGGTATTTTTCATCAAAACGAAATCAAATTTTTTAAATTTAAATTGTTAGGAAAGTCATTAGATTATGTATCAATTCTTTGTTATTGTATTTCTTAGACATTGTAATATTTTGAAACTTTTCGCACAGAATTTATAAACACAATTAAATACGATTTATGCAAAATCAGCAACAATTATTAAATTGTTAATTAATTATTAAATTATTAATTAATTATTAAAGTTAAAATTATAAATTTTATAACTAAGTTATGAATAATTTGGAAAGTAATCAACATTTTTTAATGTTCTTGGGTTCATTTTATTACTGAAATTTGACTGCTTCCTTTACATGAAATATGAAAATTTTAAAAGAATTTTTTTTCTGAAGTATACTACGATTCAGAACATCTATCATGGTGGAAAAAAAATGAAAATTTTACAATACTTCTATGCTTTTCACTTATAAAGATGAAAAAATGTTTGCTAAAATGTATTAGTAATAAAAAATGAGGAAAAATTACCGCGTAGAATTTGAGATATTTTAAGCGAAACATTAGAAATTTTATGTGAAAATTCAATAAAAAGTAAAAGATCTATGTATAACACATTAAAATGTTTAGAATTAAGTTGGTTAATTTATCTTAGTTAAAAATAAATCGTTATAAATAGAAAATTTATAAACAATCTATAAAGTTACAAACGATTTTTAAAACTATTAAAGCACATTGGCAGACCAGTAGACATAGCAAAAAAGTTAATGTTGAGATGAGAACATTTGATGAAACGTGTTTTTTCATGGAAAAAAATTTTATTTTTTCAAAGCTTAAACAATTTATTTAAAAATGCTATTTTCGGAAAAACTAATAGTTCTATTCGATTCGGCGGAGAAAATTGTATAGAGTTCATGTGCTGCATAATTTTTTTTCTGTACCCAAGTATAAATAAATACTGAAACGGGGATCATACCATCCAATTGTTTATTTATACCACATAACAATTTAGTTAGAGAACAAAATTGTGAAAGACATTAAATCTATGTCATTTTTTTCGTAAAATTGAATGGCGCTATTAGTTTTTCCGAAAATCGCATTTTAAAATAAATTGTTTATACAACAATTTTTTAAGTAATTGAAAAATAAAATTATTTGCCGTGAAAAAATACATTTTGATCAAATACTCTCATCCCAACATTAGCTTTTCTGCTATGTCTATTGGTCTGCCAATGTGCTTTAGTAGTTTCAAAAATTGTTTATAACTTTATAGATTGTTTACAAATTATCAATTTATAAAGTTTTTCTTTTCAACTAAAATAACTACACAGGTAATTAGCTGACTTTATTCTAAACATTTTGATGTGTTACACACACCGAAAAAAGCTGGACTTACTTTTGCTGAGTCTCAAATTTTTAAGATCTCAATTCAAGCGTTGTATAGGTAACCATTATGTAATTCTCTTTTTTTAAAAGACTCATATTAAGACATTTTTGACTAAAAAGGGTGGCCACATGTCAAGGACGTCAGGGAAATGTCAGGGGAAAAAATTGGTCAGAGAAATCAGGGAAATGTCAGGAGAAATAGAAATAGATGTATGTTAATAATATTTTGAAAGCACTTTGTAATATCAATACAAGTATTTTTTCAACTTTTTTTAAAATACATTTTCCTGACTTGTTTCACTTTTTGTTTTTGCTCATTAGTGAAACTTTATTGACTTTTATAAAACTTTTCTCTCAGAGAAATTTATCTAAAATTCAGGGAAATGTCATGTAAATTGAAAAACTGAAGTTCGTGGATCCTGATAAAAGCATCCTGATAAAAAAGCTTCGTCTCAAATTTAGTACCCAAAATATGCCTAGCTTTTTTCTGTACATAGATATTTGTCTTGTTCTTGAAGTTTTACATAAATAAAAAGTTTAAATGTTTCGCTTAAAATATCTCAAATTCTATGCGGTAATTTTTCCTCATTTTTTTATATAAAAGTACATTGTAGTATTGTTTAATATATTCCTCAGTGATCGGTATTGTCATCTCCAATTTGGGGTTTTCCAGTACTCGCCCTTTGTCATTATTTAGATTAGTAACTATTGCTGTTTATTTTATTTGTGTTTGGTATTTACTGTTTTTAAAAAAGTGTTGAGATTGCATTAAAGGTGTGAAAAACGAAAACATTCCAAAGCTGAAATAGTCTGGTGGCTCTATAATTGAGAGGGAATTCGGCCCTCGTTAAGGGCGAGCTCGCGCCTTTTAATGGCCTCAACTGTACAAAACGCAACTGGTTATGCCGTGGAATACTCGCCATACATGGCGCGGAAGCGAGGTGGTACGCTCGTAAAATATGATGCGTATCTTCTTATTAGGAGTAAATTGTATCCTCATTATATCCTATGCACTTCTCACAACGCTTCACCATCGAGCCGACATTCATCGACCAATATGTGTCTCTCTCAACTCTTTCTCCCTTAAGCTTTATGTCTGCAAGTGCAAACTCCAAATGTAGCTGGCAATCAAGGAAATCAGTGTAATCTCAGAAGAAAGTACTGGGAAACGCTGGAAACCTGGGATTGAATCCTAATCGGATTAGGTCACTCCTTTTCTTTCCTGATTAGAGAAATGCTGTTCATAAATTGTTTTCATTACGCCACTGGTTGGAGGAAGTAGTCAAGTTAGATCGTTTTAATTTGGATTCGCTACAGACAGTTAGGTACCAATTTAATGTAGTGAATTTGGATTGGATGCGAATTCTGAGGTTTAGAAGTTACAGAAATATTTATGTAAAACATGAAAATATCTTTAAAAGAATAACTATCGGTTTGATTAATTTTGTGCGTTGACTGTACAGAGTGAAGATCCTTAACTTATTTTTCTCTTTTCCGCCTGAATGAAGCAATAAATATTGCAAAACGATTACTACCAATTTTTTATCGTCACGGTGATTTGAGGGTCGGCGTTTAGGTCTAGTCATTATAACCAAATTGATAATATTGCAGGCGCTAATAGTAGCTTGTATTGTTAGAACTGCACCTTTCCGGAGGTTCCGCCCCTGGAATTTCGATAGAGAAAAAAAAATGTATTGCAACGATTGTCGGCAGACCTATTCTCAAAAGAGATTCGAGATTTCGTTGATGCGATTCACACGCCTACCACAGGGAACTGGCTGATACTCGCAATTCTAATGCACCTCTAAAAGTCTAACGCACCAGGACTGAGTGATAGTGAACTTTAGGTCTCGTGTGGGCGACCCGCACGAGCGGATAACTCGGTCCATTAATCTGCTGAGTCGCGATTTGCTGTGGAGACACGCAAACCCGTGTCGCGCCACAGTACCGATATTATCGTTCCAATCGGTGGAAAAATTTTCCGACCAGGTTCGAATAAATTACAGTTCTCGAAGTGTGCGAAACCTGCGTCCCAAAGACAGAACGAGGACTCTTCTTGACAATCAAGTTCGCTCATCTTTAGATGCTAGAGAGTCAAAGCAGGTTTGTTTTGTTAGAAAATGGGGAAACGAGTTCGAGGAAAAAGAATTGTAGTGAATGCGAATCTGAGTTGTGACATTTTTTTTAGAAAGTTCTGTTTTTGAAAAAGTCTTAGTTTCTATTCAGTGTTATACAGTACAACACCTCTAACTGCAACATCGAAATTAGAGGGAGTCTCGGGACCGAAATCGACTTCCAAGAATTGAACCGCCGCGTCGTAAAAAGGGGTATAAAATTTCTTAATGCCAGCACAAACGGATCCTGACAATTTAAAAATTACAATTTTAAAAATATTTTTTGATATTATACAAGAAAATGAAGTACTCCATATAAATTTCTAAAAATCAAAGTGCAAAAAAATTTACAAAAGTGGTAAGAAGCTATTGTGCTCCGACCAAGAAATTTTATACCCCCTTCTACGATGTGACGGTTCAATTATCGCTGCGTTCTCTGGTCTCTCCGTTCTCTCTTCGCCCCCCTCCCCTCTAAAGCCTATAAACTATTTTAAATCCGCTACCTCCAATTAGATCAGACTCCCTCTAAATCGTAAAAATTCCAAGGAAAAATCCTACCTTTAGAGGGGTTAGACTGTAGGTCAATATTTTTTTTATTCCTTAAAAAATACTTTACAATGCTATAATTTAGTAAGTTCTTACTGAATACGCCTAGCCTAGATTAAGTTTAACCCAAAAATGCTTGAACATCTAGTTTCTCTTTTGTACATATTTAGGGGATGTTTTCCGGTTATTTTAAGCCAAGAAAGAAAAAACTCGTACTACGCGTTTTTGAGAAAAAAGATTTTTTCATTTTTAACAATGAAAAATCTCATTTTTCTTGAAAACGACGTAAAATATTTGTTTCCTTTTCTAAAATCTATAAAATTATACCCTTACCAGATTTTTATATTGTGTATTTTAACAAATTTTTCCAAAAAAAAAAAATAGGAAAAATCGAAAAAATGGACTAAAACAGCATTTAGTTTACAAAAGTTTAACATTTTAGTTTCGAAAACTTTTGTTTTTACTTTAGTAATGGAACATAAGGAAATCACGTAGAAAGTGGCACCATCTATGAGGGTTCCTTTTTGTTGCATCTCGATTGGAACCCGAAAATTTGTTCTAATTAACTCTTCAGTTTTTTCTGTGTAGGTCAGTAACAATGTGAAAAACAAGTTTGCTCTTTGCCATTACAAAAGTCTTCATGTCAAATAATATATTTAAGATATTAAAAATAAAAAGTTAAAGTTCGTTAAACTGAATGCTATGTACTTTAGTCCATTTTTATCGATTTTTTCTTTTCTTTTTTTTTTTGAAAAAATTGGTTGAATGTACAAGATAAACTATTGTAAAAACTCAAAAGAGTGTACAATGGAGGAAATACATACATACATACATACATGCATACATACATACATACATACATACATACATACATACATACATACATACATACATACATACATACATACATACATACAAGATAAACATCTGGTAAGGGTATAATTTTATAGATGTCAGGAAGGGGAACAAGTTTGAACTATAAACTGCTATTCATATTTTGCGTCCTTTTTGAGAGAAATAAGATTTTCAATCGTTAAAATTGATATTTCTTCTATTTTGGAGATAAAAATCAATTTTTCTTCACTTTAAAGCTCAGAACCCTTAATAATCTCATGAAGCATGTTTTGCACATTGTTTCTGAACTAAAAGCAAACGATTTTAAAAATAAAATTTTGAAGTTCGTTAAACTATGTAAATGCTATTATAGTCGCTTTTATAGATTTTTTACATTTTTTTTTTTTTGAAAATTTTTGTTAAAATACATAAGATATACATCTGGTAAGGATGCAGTTTAGTAGATTTCAGGAAGGGGAACAATTTTAAACTATTACCTACCTACTATTTATATTTTGCTTCTTTTACGAGATAAATGAGATTTTTAATCGTTAAAAATGATATTTCTTCAATTTTAGAGATAAAAACCTATTTTTCTTTATTTTTAAGCTTAGGAAACTTAATAATCTCATATAACATGTTCTTCACATTGCTACTAAAGTAAAAACAAACGTTTTTAAAACTAAAATGTTAAAGTTCGTTAAACTAAATGCTATTTTAGTCAATTTTTATCTTCCAATTTTTTTGGAAAAATTTGTTAAAATAGCCAAGATAAACATCTGGTAAAGGTATAATTTTATAGATTTTAGGAAGGGAAACAATTTTCAACTATTAACTGCTGTTCGTATTTTGCGTCGTTTTCGAGAAATATGAGATTTTTAATTGTCAAAAATAAAAAAACCTTTATCCTGAAAAACGCATAGTACGATTTTTTTCTTTCTTGGCTTAAAATAACCGGGGACATCCCGGAAACACGGACAAAAGAGAAACTTGATGTGCAAGCGCTTTTGGGTTGAACTTAACCGAAGCTAGCCGTGGAAATTATCATCTCGCTAAGTTATAAAATCAAGACAAATAAATCCAAAGTTATTTTTAATGAATTTTGAAAAAGAAATTCCACTATCTACTAGTGGAAAAAAATACAAGCATCCCTAAATCTTTAAACTTTTAAGCGTCTAAAGTACCCTTAATTTGTTTTTTTAAAACTTGATACCATTAACAAAAGGACGATTTTCCTGGATTTTTTAAATGAATACAATACCGTCGGAAAATATGAAAGCACTTGTTTTTCGTGGAAGGCAAAAATTCTAATTTTAATAATCGAGATAAAATTTTTTCCTTCATATGGCACGAAAAATATAAAAATTCTGCATTATATTCATAAATCCGAGGTAAAGTAATTTTCCCAATTTTTCGATTTTTCCTAAAATACCTGAATATCATAACTTTGGTAACACTTTAATTATTAACTTTTGCTTTTCTTAACTAAGTGAAAATAAAATTGACTCTCATATCAAGAAAGATATTTCATTAATATTAGAAACATACATTAAGCACGTAATGAAATTGATTTCTAATTGCCAGGAGGGAAAACACTTAACTGACCTTAGGATAGGTTTATGACTCCGGAAAATCGTTTCACAAAATCAGTTACGCTTTTACACTATGCCAAAACATTATTAGAGAAAATTTTGTCAATATTCATCACCATGAAATTAAAACTTCGATAAGATAAATTGAAATCTGGTCAATTAATTGATATTAAATTCATCAAATGTGATTCAAACATGATCTCAGAAGAAATGATTATTGAAAAACACGAATAGGATATGGAATTAACCCAGAAAAAATCCTTTGTCCCTTTTAAGGACATTTTTTATGAGAAATTTTTATTTACTTTAAACAAACGAAATAAATTTGATTTAAAATAAACTTCTTTGGATGAATCTCAAAAAATTTCTGGAAAATTGTCCAACCCTCTCTTAAGAGAGGGTTGAACAATCTGTCAGAATTTTTTTGTGTACAAGTAGCCAAAAATATTGTTTTGTACTAATAGTGAAAAAATATGTTTTGCGCAACATTAATCGCACCAGAATGCTGTTTTGTATATCAAAGGAAACTTAGAACATTTTTTCGCAGTTGGACTAAGAAAATTTTTTGGAAATTGTAATTTATATAAAATTGAGACCAGTATCTTGTTCCGAATATTTTTCAAAGACCAGTAAAACATCGTAAACAAGAAAATTTGTTGTTTTAAAGTATTCGCACTCTCCTCATTTCTACTCTTTAAATCTGAATTAATCAAAAACTACTAGTGAAATAGCAAAAAGTCGTCCACGAATTGAATTAGTAAGAATTTCTACTAATTATTAATAGAAAGCTACTAATTATTAGTAGAAAACTACTAATTATTAATAGAAATGCTTACTGATTCCATTGGTAATTCAATTCTTCAACCAATTGAATTAGTAATTATTTCTACTAATAATTAGTAGTTTTCATCTAATAATTAGTAGTTTTCTACTAATTATTAGCAGAAATTCTTACTAATTCAATTGGTGGACGACTTTTCGCTATTTCATTAGTAGTTTTTGACTAATTCAGATTTAGAGAGTAAGTTTTCTTTTAATTTAAAACGTTACAGAAGTCTTTGAAAAATATTTAAAACAAGACATATGGTCTGAATTTCATAAATTACAATTTTCAAAAAAAATGTTAAGTCCAACTTTGAAATTATGTTCTAAGTTATCAGTGATGTACAAAGCAGCACTCTGTTGGATTAATATTACACAAAACATATTTGTTCACTATATGTACAACACAATATTTTTGGCTACTTGTACAAAACATTCCTGGGAGATCGTCCTACCCTTATTTAAGATATCCATTAAAAGTGTCATTATATTAAAAAATTTCTTAGTTCCTCTCTGCGAAAACTATTCTTTGATTGCTATTGTATTATTTAGTTTCTCTCAGGAAAACTTTCTTAAATTTTCATGATTCAACCAAAGTTTTGTTGAGAGTTGGCAGATTCTATATCAACCAAATATATTCTTGGACCAGCAGAACAGTGAAATATTTTCATTTTACATTTCATTCCACTGAGCCAGAATGGAAATAATTCTCTGCGAATAAACTGTGACACCTTCCCAATGAACCCTGCAACATTCTATGGCCCGTATCATTTATAAAATGGCATTCCTCAAACTCGGAAATTTCTAATACCCACCCTAAAATCATCAGTAAGAGAAGTCTCAATTTTTTCTTAATCGAGGAACCTAAATACCTGCAAAGTCGCGTGGCAGGTTTTGTATAATCGAAGTAGTGGAGGTGAGTCCAGGTGAGACAAGTCTGGAAGGTGCGATCATGAGTCTCATAGCGCGGGAGGAGGTCATGTTCGCAGGTTCGCACAGCACGGAGGCTGCAAGGGTACCAGTACCTAGCCTAACTGATACAAGTCCGAGGATTCTTAACACGGCCCAGTGACCCGAATAACCCGATGGTTTGCTTATAATCGAACTCTCGCTTCCTCTCTCTTTTCGCCTTCGGACTCTCGCGATCTTTATCCCTCATTCTCACGCAAGATGGCGTCTGAGACCTGGACCTGGACCTGGAAAAACAACTCAAAAGCCCTGGGGCTCCACGAAGACGTTACTCATGATCATGAAGACTCCCTCGCCTTCGTTCTTCAATCCTCTTTCACTCCTCCCTGTCTGCTCTTTTTTTTTCCCTGAGGATCCTTAACAGTTCTTCCTGATCTTCCTCCGCCTTTTCTTCTTCTCCCTCGCACTCTACGTGCCCCTTAATTATCCGTTATTTTTTTCGGCCCGCAAGCCCGCCTGATGATTAATAGCACCAAATGCGATCTAATTAAGCACGAAGAGCGACTTCGCTTTCCTCGTTACTCTCGATATACTTCACGTGTGTCAGTTGAAACCGGCCCAAATTTGAGCAATTGTACGCCCCTAGGCGTTTCACAAGTTACGCCCCCTACAAGGGTAATCAATTTTATTTTACGTACTCTTATATCTGTTATTAATGTGCACTCTTTATTGGAGAAATTACGGACAATAGTGTAATTTTTAATAAGAAAGTTACATCCAAAGATACACTATTTAAAAAGAAATAATGACAGGGTGGCCGCTGGTCCTGGAAACCGGGAAATGGCACGGAATTTTTTTGTTGGCCTGGAATTTTTTCAGTTTTTTAAAATAAAAATGTTTTTAATGATTAAAAATATTGTTACATTAGGTTTAAATTCTATGATCTCGTTCAAAATATTTAATAAAGAAATGGTGGCCCTAGAACCAAAGGGTTCTATCTCACTTTTTTATCAAAATTGAGATTTTAATTGGCATGACTTTTTTGCGACCCTCTTTTAAAATTATACTCGTTGAGTTTGTGGCTTTGGGGTCAGTAATTGATGAAGCAGTTATTTTATCATCAGATGTTTCGGCCTCGTGTATGGGCCCTCTACTCCGGTGCTATATTTTATAATATTATTAAAATACATTGTAAATTTGGTGTACTTTGGTACGGTTTCATAGAATAAAAAGTCAACGAAAGCACTGAAGAGGGCCCACACACGAGACCGAAACGTCTAATGATAAAATAACTGTTTCATCAATTACTGACCCCAAAGCCACAAACTTAACGAGTATGAGATTTTAATATCAATAAATAATTTGAGTTATTCTGCACAAGTGAAAGTAAAAAAATTTCGGTATAGTTTCTTAAACATTAAAAATTTATAATTAAAAGTGTTTTTAGCCTTATTTAACCCAGTTTTTATTTAAAAAAAAACAATTGAAGTCTTCCTTATTTAGGAATGACAGTACAGAGCCTAAAAGTTCCATCTTTTCATGATTTGTCATAATTTTGAGCTGAAAAGTTCCATCTCGAAAATCCATAATTTATTATAGAACACTCGGAGGGTTTTTAGGCTTAAATTTTTCATAAATGCTCTACTTATTCTTTTCGGAAACAGATTTAAAAAGTTGTTTTCTGAGATCGGTTGATTTCTTTATGAACGAGCTATGCAATTTTCAAATGCCTCTCCTGTAAAGTTATTAAAAACCTAGGTGGAACCGTTTGGTTCTGGGGCCGTGAAATTTAAAAAAATTTAAACTGCCTCAAATTCTTGAACTTTTATTTGAAAAAAAGAACTCTCATTCTGGATAGAAATTTTCATCTGAAAATTTTTTCCAAAGTATTTTTTTCAATTCAATTAATACAAGTTTTAGAGTGGATAAATAATGTAATAAAATCCATTTTTGTTTAAAGAATTGTCTAAAATTGATTACGAAAATAGGAAAAGTCATTATATTAACTGTTACTGATCTGAAACTATTTTTTTAATGACCGGGAAAAATTGTTGATGACTGGAAAACCAATGTTTTTAACTAGGTTGTCTAGCATTCTGTAATTCTTTGAAAACCTGAAAAAGTCCTTGAATTATTGTTTACCTGGAAAAACCTGGAAGAGTCCTTGAATTTCGCTCATAGTCCTGGAATTCTTATCTTTCTACACTTGAATTAGTACTTTTTTCAAATGAAATTATGAGAAGTCGTTTATCAATTGCTTCAATTAAGCTTTTGTAGAAAACTACTGATTTACTCAGGGTTACTAATTAAAAATTGATTTAGTTAGGGTTACTACTCAGAGAAAAACGGAGTGTCAAACTGACACTCTGTATGTTTAACTATGGGATAGTCCTCTAAGATAGTCCACTTGAATATCTGAATATTCAAGTTGAATATGAAGAAGATTGGTTTGATACTCTAGATAGTTAGACTGAATATATTTGCTCTCTAAATCTGAATTAGTAGTTTTCTACTAATGAAATAGTGCCGAATCATTTATCAATTGCTTTAGTAAGCATTTCTACTAATTTTTAGTAGAAAACTACTAATTCACGTAGTAAGGGTTACTAAT
>JBAGKK010297807.1:0-20142 GCA_037177015.1 Euceroptres primus
ATACCCACTTTTATGACAGTTCATTAGTTTGCTCTGCAATATGCGTTAAAAGTTGTTCTTACAATAATAAAAGTACATAAAATAACACGCAAATCTGAAAAACTTTAATAATTCCTAAAAAATATCCGTAAAAATAAGTTTTCTTTTAAAAGTTGATGCCCTTGATTTTTATGGATATATTCCAGAAATTATTAAACCTTTTCAGATTTTTATGTTCTCTGATGTACTTTTATTATTATAACAAACTTTAACACAAATTGCAATAGAAACTCGATATTTCAAAAAAAGCAAAATTTTATTTTTTTTTAGATTTCCTTTCTATTAAGTCTGCTTTAACTAATATTGTGACTATTTTTGACCACAGTGCATAGGAAATATGCTATTGCACAAAATCTAAAACTAAATTTTTTTTACAAATTTTTCAGAAAAATAAAAATTCCCAAGGCTGTATCTTCTAAACTACATGAGATAAAAAATTCTTTTTTTAGTTTTACGGGGAATTTAATGCACTTCAATTTTTGTTGAGATGAATTTGAAGTCGCATGCTCTGAAGTGAAGAAATTTTCGAAAAACTGATTAAAACTGAAATTTTTGATACTTTTTCCAAAATTTTAATGGGTCTCGGATGTCCAAAGATATTTAACATTTAGATTTTCTATGCCAAGCTATAGAGATTAAGTTACAAAGGCACTGCTTTTGGGTTATTTTTATAAAAATATACATAATAATCTGAAAATAAAAAAAAGTTTATTCAACAATCCCTCCAGCGATTTTTTTCTTTTTGGTCTCAAAATATTCATGAATAATCACTAAAATTATTTCAGAAGAAAATCGACAGGTGCAAGCCCTCTTGGGTAAAACTCAACTCAAGCCTACCGTATAGTCTCAATTATATTTATATGTACCTAAATTAGGATTAATTCTTAAGAATTAAGAATTAATTATTATTAATTAACAACTGGTTTCTTTTTAGACTGATCACAATTTCTCAAAAATATAAAAGCTGGACAATGGTCTTTTGAATTTAATAAAATTTTGAATTTAATAACAACTAACGAAACTTTAGTAGTTTAGTGTTAAGTGAGAGAATTTTCTGGATGAAATCTGGATTCATAATTTTTTTAATCGACGCAGAAACTTATAAGGAATGCAAATATCATTTTTAAAATAAAATCTAAAGGGTGGTGTTTACTTGAACGAAAAGAAGGACAAACATCAGCTAAGTCCAAAATTGTTTCTCATAAGAAAATTTAGACTACTTATGATTGTTAAGTTACATTTGGTAATTATTATATATTGAAATTATATATTATATATTGAAATTTAATATGGAAAATATGGAACATTGGAACATTTAATGTTCCATTCAGTCCATCAATTTAATAAAAATTGAAAAAAATGTTATAAAAATTATGTTTGCAAAATAATTAATTTTTGTACATAAATATTTTTTTCATAATAAACATCTTATTAATAGCCTAATTACTTTTCATATTGCTTTTCTTAATTGTTCCATTTTGAAAGCAAATTAATATATTGAAATTTTAAAATGTGCTTAAAAACATCTACACACTAAACTAAATCCAAAAATATCAAAACGTTACAAAAAATTGTCAACTATATAACCACTACTTAGATATGTTTATGTGCAGTAATGTAGCTTTCAATTGTTTGTAACGTTTTGATCCAACTTTAGATAAAAAAATGATACTTCTGGATTTAGTGTGTAAAAATATTGATTTGAATCTTATTGGGCTTTATAATTCAATCCGAATTTAAGGGAAAGAACAAGAAGAAAGAGAGAAAAGGAGTTTTTTGAAAAAAGAGTTAAAAAGGGTAAATTTTTTAAAAAGGGAAAAAATAGGGGAACAGGGGAAAGACTGCGAAGCCTGTTATCATGCGACGAATTGACAAATGTTGATTTCTGAAATGATGAATGATCCAAAATTATTTATAAAATTTATTGTAACTTTTCAATTAAATGCCTGAGTCCTTCCTTTACTCCTTTTTTGTACTGAAATAGAAAAACCAAACAAAGAAGGAAAAACATAAATAAATCTAAAAAATTGTCCGTTAGTGATTCTTTGGCAACAAGTCTGGATCACGCACGTGGGAGGCACAAGATTCGCAAAAGATATCATCTCCACGATGGCCTTTGGTTATGTAGCTGGACCATGAGGGTCCAGCTCGCTCGGTTTATGATTTGTTTACTCGGATATCGCCCTCGATGCGATTCACCCCGCCCATCCTGGCGCGAAGGATCGAACTTTGACCCTCGACTAATTGTTGTTGGCTCTAGATCAATGATAGAACTTCTCGCTGTACTCCCTGATCCCTTGTATAAAATAAGGTAAGTCGTATACAGGTACAACGTGTGACGACGCCATAATCGAGCTACGATCGCGGAGACCAATATCCTCTTGTGTCATGAAAACCCGTTAATCACCCTATCTTCGCCTTCGACTTTTAGTATTCGCGAACCCTCCAACCTTCATCATTATTTTTTTTTACTTTCTACTTTTTCCAAATACGAAGTTGATTAATTACAGGTTGATATTATCTCTCCAAGCACTTTCATATTCGTTTAGTAAGCTTCCCATCGAATCAGGATTAGTGATTCGGAATCCCAAATAAAAATATGGTGTATAGCATATACACATATAATTTATATTTCCATAAACTTTTTTCAGAGGTATTTACTTGTTTGCATATAAAATTTTCAAATCTTACCCAACAGGAACCAAATAACGCTCAAGACTAGGAAACTTACCTGCAACAAAAAAAGGTACAAAATCTTTAGAACAATTATCAACAATTATTGACATTCAAAAAATACAATACAAGGATCTCTGTCCCTATTTTTTCTTTAATAGGAAAGCGCTAAAAATGGGGAACTTTTAGAGGGAGATAGAATTATATAGGAAATAAAATTATAGAAAATTTATAGAGACCGAATCGTTTTCAAATCGTGGAGGCCGGCGGGTGACCTGTTCAGAATTGGCTTGCCAATAAAATATGTTGTTGTACGTGAAAAATAAGGAAACACGTATTTCTTTCAATTAACATTAAAGATGCATAATGAGAATTTCTAAATTTTTCAAAAATATTGTCAGATGACATTAAAACTTCGAACATGGTACTTACCATAATGAGACGAAACCTTACTCGTACGAGATTCTCGTTCTCGTCTCGTCTCGTTTCCGAGATTACAGATTTTGGATCACCATCAAGTTTTGTCTCAACTGATTATATTTCGAGCAAGTCTCGTTTTTTCCAAAAAATTCTCGTTATGCATCACTAATTAACATAGCGTCATATTTACATTTTTTTACGAATATTTTTAAATTTCAAGGTAAAAATTAATTTTTTGCAAATTTTCCTTTAAAAACATTGACATTTTTTCAATTTTTGAGGTATTAAGGTTTTTCTTACTCTAGTTTGTCAAATTTTTCTCATTCTTTTGAAATCCACGAAGAAAATTAAAGAATAATAAAAAATGGTAAAGCTATTTCGATTTTTGGAGAAAACGAAAAAAAATTTTCTCAAAAACCCCACTTTTTTGCCCTGAAATTTTGGGGAATAATAGGTACCAATGTAGTCTACTTACTATGAATTTCCTATTTAGTATTTTTTTGTTTTTCGGTAGAAAGAAATTATTCTATATTTTTGTTTCAAAATCTTGCCATTTTGGCAATTTTTTAGATTTTAAGGTTCTTCTTGTTTCAGCTTATCAAGTTTTTACATTTCTTTGAAACTGGTGAGAGAAAAAAAATAATAAAAACCGGTAAAGCTACTTTGATTTAAAAAAAAAATAAAACACGAGATTTTCTTCAAACAAAGAAAGAATAAAAACTGGTAAAGCTATTTCGAGTTTCAAGTGTGTTGGGTGATAATATAGTCTGCCTACCATAAATTTTAAAACTGGATTGTACTGATATTTCAAGAAAAAATTTCTATTTTCCTTATTGTTTTCGCATTTATTGTATTCTAGAAAACATATAATTTTTTTCTCTTGAAATACAAATCCAATCCAGTTTTAAAATTTACAGCAGGTAGACGATGTTAACACCCAACACACCTGAAAATTACAGCGCAAAGAAGGTAGTTTTTTGAAGAAAATTTCGTGTTTTATTTTTTCAAAAAATCAAAATAGCTTTACTGGTTTTTATTATTTGTTTGTTTCTCTCATCGGTTTCGAAGGAGTGTAAAAAACTTGATAAACTGAAACAAGAAAAACCTTAAAATCTCAAAAATTGTCAACATGGCAAGGTTTTGAAGCAAAACTATAAAATAATTTTTTTCTTCTGAAAAACAAAAAAATATCAAAGGGAGAATTTATGGTAAGTAGATAATATTGGTACTAGAGATTTGCAGTTCGTCAGTTCGAATTTTCAATGCAAATTTGTACCTTTTCGGCGACGTTTATAACATTGAATTTTTCGAAATTGAGTTTCATTTAAGAAGAAATTCAAGCTTCTAAGCTCTCTTCGAATGCAAGATTTCTCAAAATCAAAATTATTCAGTTGGTTTTGAAATTAAATTCATCTGAAATATAATTCAAATTTGAAAAATTCGAATCGTCGATTAGAATTGTCCCTTCGAGTTTTTTAAATTCGAATTGCATTACAAATGGATTTAACTTTAAAACCAACTGAATAATTTTGATTTCGAAAAATCTTTCATTCGAAGAAAGCTTAGAAGCTACAATTTCTTCTTGAATTAAATTCAATTTCGAAAAATTCAATGTTCAAAATGTGGCCGAAAAGGTACCAATTTGCCGAAAAGGTACCAGTTTTAATTGAAAATTCGAACTGACGAACTGTACACTTCTAATTGGTTCCTATTATTCCTCAAAATTTCAGGAGAAAAATAGATGGGGTTTTTGAGAATTTTTTTTTTGGTTTTTTTCGAAAATCGAAATAACTTTACCATTTTTTAATGGTAAAGTTATTAGTTATCTATTTTTTAAAATTTTCTTCGTGGATTTAGAAAGAGTGAGAAAAATGTGACAAATTGGAATAAGAAAAACCTTAATATATCAAAAATTACAAAAAGGGTACGATTTCTAAAGTAAAATTGGTAAAAAACCAATTTTTCCCTTAAAATTTATAAATATTCGGAAAAAATGTACATATGCCGCTATTTTAATTTCAAAAAATACGTGTCCCGTTATTTTTTTACGTAAAAGAATATATTTTATTCGCTAGCCAATTCTGAACAGGTCACTCGCCGCGCCGGCCTGCATAATTTGAAATGGATTCGATCTGGAACATTAGCGAAGATTCTGAAGCATTCTATAAAATCTACATAAAATATTATTACACATATTCTGGAAAATTCTATAAAGAATCCTAGAAGATTCTGAAAGAATCTAAAAGGTTTCGAAGGATTGTTGAAGAATTTAAAAGAGTCTAGAATATTCTTAAATGTTATACTAGAAGAATTCAGAAGATTCTTGAAAATTCTAAAAGATACTGAGCAGTCTAATGTCATCGATAGTTTCAACAGATTTTGGAGAATTCTGAAAGAATTTTTTAGTGTGGATATCTCTGAAAGAGTCTAGAAGAATTTAGAAGATCTTTTTAGAAGATTTTAGAAGATTTTGGTAGAGTCTAGAAAATTTTGGGAGTTTTTATATTGTAAATTTTGGAAGATTTTCTATAAGAATGTAAAAGTCTCTGGAACATTCTAGGCAATTGTAGGTAGAGTGTTTTATTGGATTCTAGATGAATTAAAATATTTCGAGGGAATTTTTAAACATCCAAGAAGATTCTAGAAATTTTGTAAGAAAATAAGATTCTAAAAAGTTTCACAAGCTTGTAAAAGCCTCTGAAATATTGCAGAAAAATGTTCTGAGGGAAGTTAGAAAATGCTATTCGTCTAGAAAAAGGGAAAATTTTCAAAAATAGTATAAATTCGAAGAGAAAAATAGGGCTGACAATTTTCAAAAATAGTAAACTTTAGAATTCGAAGAGAAAAATAGGGCCTGACTGTAAATCCAGACAATATTTTTCAACTCACACAACATACATAAAAATCATCTAAGTAATTTTTCTTTGACCATTTTCCTTATAAATTCCAAGCTTGTTTAAAATGTTTAAACTTCAATAAGAAGCTCGAGTATTTAAATGAAGAAAAGGGGCAATTTTCAATAATTTCGAATTCGTGACAGGAACATTTCGTAGCGATTCATCCCTCTCCTCCATAGATCAGGATCGCAACGAGGTGCCCAGGAGATCTGCCCTATCTCTTCGACTCTCTGAGCTGAAAGGAACTTATCTCTCTTGCACTCGACTCCCCCACCCCCTTCACCGTCTACCTCGTGGCCGTTTCCGATATTAAAAATATCCATCGGTATAGATAGGCACTCGGCTATCGGGACTTGGGCACTCGAAGGAACTTCTATTAAAAATAGCTATCTCTATCTCAGCCTGGTACTACAACGCTACGAGCATGCCAGACTCGCATGCCGACTTTCGCAGGCAGCCCTGGCCCGTCGGCTGTGCCGTAACGTAAAGACGTCGAGTTCTCAGGAGATAACGGATCTTATCAGGGGCAAATGTTTGATCCCATTCTATCGGCCAGAGGCTTATCGCTATTTTACCCGGTACGCACAACTAGTGCCTACACCAAACGCACCATTAACTTTCAACTTCATCCCATTGTTCTCGCACACAGTGAAAAACAAAAATTAAATTCAATCAAAGAAATAAGTTTGCCGAATGGCCCTGAAGAAACATTTCTTTAATTGGAAAATTGGAATAAATAAAATACGTCCTCATTTTTTACTGCACTTTAAATTCTTCAATTATTTCCAATTTATATATCTAGAGATCAGGCATTTTAATTCTGAGTCTGAGACGTATGAAGAAGTGATATTGATCACTTCTTTTTTTATCGGATCACTACCTTTTTTATCGGATTTTCTAATCCGCAGTTATTTCAATGTCATTTCCTACATCAATAAACAAAATTTTTGTCTTATCAAGGACCCATTCAGATTTTTTGTTATTATCAATCAGATAACTGGAATCTTTCAATCATAAGTACAAAATCAGAATCTAGATCATGATCGATGTTCGGTCTCGCCAGAAAACATCGTTCGATCTCTCCGATAATCTCTCTGACTCAAAATCGAGCACAAAATCAAGTTAACGACAATCAAGATAAATACTATCGAATGTCTCTACACAGTGTACAATCAATGAATCAACCAACGATTGTTCTTGCAGGACAATATATAGTCTAGAGTCTAGACACTCTCTTCTGATAACTTCTAGGTATCTTCTTAATCTTCGGCGATAAGAATCGAAAAATTATTGACGACTTGGGTTTTCCAATTACAGAAAATACGTTGAAATACGTTTAGGTAGGAACGGAAATTCTGAAGACTTATTTTCGGAGTGATCGGGTCGATCGGTGAGCCTGATCGACTCGCTGGAAGGCTCAAGGATGAAAGAAGAATCGCGGGTGGGATCGTGGTTCCACGAAAGGTAAAAGCGAAATAAAGGATCGGGGATAGACGCCGGGTTAACCAACAAGCAAATTAACACGTGGGAGGGTCCGATCGGCAAATGAGATAATTGTGCAACGAAGCCCCGCAGCTCTCGCATGAGCTCACGAGCCACGAGTCGATCAGTAGAGGCGGGCTACGATGAATCGATCGATTCCCCGATCGATTTCTCGAGTCTATGGCTTGTCTTCCTTCTTCGACTTCTCCCTCTCGCCTTTGTGCTTGCAAAATTCACAAATTGGAACAGAAATTTTGTCCAATATTTAAACGCTTTTCTAAAACGTCAACACCATTTGAAAAAACCTTTAAATATTGGAGAATTTTGAAAGATTCAACTTTAAATTGGGAAACTATTTCGTCAGAAAACAAATTAACTAATGTTGAGTTCAAGATGTCTACAAATGACGCAGTCATGAAATTAAAACTAAATTAAAACTTTGTATATTTATAAGTTGTTCTTTATGAAGTTTTTAAAAATTATTGAAAACTTCTTTAAAATCTGTATAAACTCAGTTTTCTCAATTTTAGAAGATTCAATTTCAATTTAGTAGATCTTTTCGAATTAAAAAATAATGTTTTTAGTCAAATAAGTCTCACTCTTACATAAAAACTCATTTTTTTCTAAAACAATATCAAAGTCTGGGCTTAATGTCTCTTTTTTATATTTATACACAGATACAAGAAATTCCACTTCTTACAAACCAAATTGGGTAATGCACAAACTTTACACAAAAAGGTCAGCACAAAATGCAAACTTCTTAAAATCCAATTTTTGACTTATTAGAGACAGATAACCATGAAAAATATTACTACATTGTTCCAATATGTTTCGAAGCCAATTTAGACTTCCTCGTCTGAGAGAATTTATAGGAATCTAAGAGTTGATATTTTTTGAAAAATATATATTTTTTTAAAAATATGTGCTGAAAAAATAAAACATTCATTTTGTAATAAAATCTCTCTTCTTGCGATGACTCTCAATTCTTTTTTGTGACTAAAAAGGAGTAAAGGCAAATCTAGATATTGAAAACGATAATTTTAAGAAAAAAATAAATGGCAAACTCAAACGAAAATAATAAAGGTTTAACTTATCCCTTAATATTTCCAAAGATTAACTTTATACAGGGTGTCTAGCGTTTCTCCTTTAAAAAATTCCAGGACTTTTCCAGAGTTTCCAAGTAAAAAATAAATTTTTCCAGTTATCATTTTTTAATTATTACCATAAACTTTCATGGGAAAAATTTTTTTTTCTTGAACCTGTACGATAGAAATAGTTTACACAACAAAATGAACCATATAAAATGTTTATTATACGATTTCTGAAATTCTTGAATTTAGCTAACTGTATTTATCTGTAGCTCAAAAAACTATTTTTTAAGGAAATACTCTCTAAGCAGAATTAGTAGTTTTTTACTCATAAGTCGTTTATTAATTTCTCTAGAAAGCATATCTACTAATCTTTAATTAAAAATTACTATTTTTTATTAAAAAACTACAAATTCATTTAGTAAACTAACTAAATGAATTTATTAGTAAGCCTTACTAAGTGAATATGTAATTTTCTACAAAAATCTTACTAAAGCAATTGATAAACGACTTCTCCGGATTTCATTCCGAGTTGCTACAAAATTCCAATTTCAAAATTCCCTGACTTTCCCTGGCCAATTTTTCATTTTTCCGGCCGTTATCTGCCGTTATAATTATAATTATATAATACAGGGATCACAGTTGTTCAGTAGTTCAGTTTTCGGACAAATAAGGGATTTCTTTTTCGAAAAAGAGGATTTTATAAAATGAGATTATATTTCTTTTAAAAATACCAACGAAGCTGCAATTCTCTAGAATCTTAACAAAGTCCTCAAAAATTTTAGATTTCTGTCTTCAATCTAATAAAACACTCCTCAAATTTCTAAACTTTCAGAATCTTTGGAATGCTCTAGAATTTTTTAACATCCTTCATGGCTTCTGGAGTTATCAACAAACTTTTAAAATCTTTTGGAATATTTTGTAGATTCATTAAACTTATGGATTCATTGAATCTTTTGAAATCACAAAAAATTCTCTACAATCTAGATTTTTGAGTGTTTTAGAATTTAGAATCTCCCAGAGACTTTCTTATTCTTCCGAAATCTTCCATAAAGTTCTAAAATTTTCTAATCTCTCCTAGACTTTTTTTTGAAGACTCAAAAAGTCTACAAAATTTTAGGAAGATTCTGAAAACAGTCTAGAAGATACTTCAAGATTATTATAGAGTCTTTTGTAGACTTAAGAGGTTCTAAAGGATTCTGCAGAATTCTGGAAATTCTAATGCTGTTCAGAATAATGTGCTTGAAGTTCTAATCATCAAAATGAACGAAATCTTTATTTGATTTCGTTTAAACTCAAACTTGTTCTAAAATATTGGTTTATCAATATAGAAACTAAGGTAATGATAAAGAAGATGATGATATTTCTCTTTATATTCTAGATTGAACAATATTTCAAAATAAATTTCAGTTAAGAAAAAAAGTTCGTTCAATTGAAGGTTCAAAACTTCAGGTACATTTCAGAATATTCTTGAGGATTCTGGAAGATTTTAGAAGATCGTGGAAGAGTTCAGAAGATTTTAAGCGATTTCAGAAGATTTTGGAGCATTCTAGTATATTTTATGTGGAATAATAAAGAATTTTTCAGAATTCTTTAAGATTGTATTAAGAATTCTTTAAAATTGTATAAGATTATTATAGATAAATAAAATTATTTATTTAGAATCCAGAAGGTTCTAAAAGATTATGGAAGAATACAGAAGAATCTAAATGATTGTAGATTTTAAAACAGTTAATATTTTGGAGAATTTTTACGGACTTCAGAATTTAGAATTTCAGAATTCTTTAAGATTGAATAAGATTATTATAGGAGAATCCACAAGATTCTAAAAGATTATGGAAGAATCTAGAAGAATCTAAATGATTATAGATTTTAAAACAGTCTAGAAAATTTTGGAAAATTTTTACAGATTTCAGATAAGTTTCGAAGTTTCTAAAGAATTTGAGAGAATTTCAGTAATCTTTTGTAGACTTTGGAGGATTCTAAAAGATTCTGTAGAAAATTCTAGAAGGTTGCGAAAGTATTCAGAAAATTTTAGAAGATTCTGGAAGAGTCTAGTATATACTGTATAATATTGAAGAATTTTGGGATATTGTTTTATAAGATTATTATAGGAGAACCTAGAAGATTCTAATACAGTCTCAAATATTTTGGAGAATTTTGAAGGATTTTAAATCAGTCTTAAAGATTCTGGACGATTTTAAGAGATTTTAGGATTTATATCTCATAATTTGGAAATTATGAGAAATTTAAGAAAACATTAGAAGAGTTTTCTATTTCTCATAATTCTTGGAAAATTATTCGAAAATTTGGATATAAAAAAGGAAAAATGGGAGAAAAAGGAATGGAACTCTAAAAAAAAGTGATTTTAGGAGGTTTGGAAAATAATATGTGAAAGGGGGAAAAAGGGGAATAGGGAACTGGCTATGATCCCTAATTTTGTAATGTTACAATTATGTAATTATAATAATTGTTAAATTATAAGTACAACTATTGCTATATGATTATAAGTTTTTAATAAAAAAAATCCCTGACTCCTTGAAAGTTTTCCCTGAGTTTTCCTGACTTTTTTAAAATTCTCTGACTTTCCAGAATTTTCTGACCTGTAGCAACCCTGCCATTTGAAGAAAACTACTAATTCAAATGTAGAGAGATAGGAATTCCAGGACTATGAGTGAAATTAAAGGACTTTTCAAGGTTTTTCCAGGTAAAAAAATTCAAAGACTTTTCTAGGTTTTCAAGGATTTCCAGGACGCTAGATACCCTGACTTTATATATTCCACATCCAGGCAATATTAATTACACAGTCTAGATCACATGAAGATATTTTTTAAATTTCACATGTCCAAACGAAATTTTATTGGATTTTAGGAAGTGTGCTGACCTTTTTGTGTAAAGTTTGTTCATTACACAATTTGGTTTGTAAGAAGTGAAATTTCTTTCATCTGAGAACGAAAAATGTATTCTAGTTGAGCAGCGAATTAACCTCAGCTTTTCGGTTGCGAAACTTCTCAGATTGGAGACTCTATCAGGGTTTCCAATTCGTCGACATTTTCAACTGGAGGATGAACAGAAAAGGGAATTTTAAGACGAGTCTGGCGGAGACGAATGGCGACAGCGACGATAGGGAGGAAGTGACGTCATGCGAAATTAACGAGCGCATTCACGATAACACATAATCGTGCGATCTTAATGAAGTCCTCCCATTAACGCCTCGAGGACACGAACAACGTCGACACCGCGCCGTTGTTCCCGGTCGCGAGTTGAATCAAACGAGTTTTGCATCAAAACCGAATTTGTACACAATACCATAAGTGCGAGTCAGACGCATTAGCTCACTGTATAGTTATAAACTCACTTGATCCGGAAATGGATGTCATTGCCCGAAGGCTACCTCGTCGTTGACGCCACAAAAGGACACTCATCCTGATATTATACCTTGTTCATCAAGTGCACTTTCAAAGTCACATCCTTTATTCAATCCAAAAATATATCCTGCTGGATCTGTAGTTACAGGAAAAAAGAATACTTAAAGTTGTTACACCTTAAAATGGTTTGGATTAAACTCAGTAAAATTTATCTCAATTTTAGCAATATTGGTTTAAAATTTAAACCAATATGGTTTAAAATGGTTTAAAATTTAAACCAATATTGGTATTAAATTTAAACTTTAAATTTAATACCATGTTACCTGAATTTCAGAATTTAGTCTTAACTTCAGACAAATTTTACCTAAAATCAAATTAATTTTCCTTAACGCTAAACAAATTTTACTGAATTTAAGTCAAACAATTTTATGTTGTAACAATTTTAAGTATTTTTTTTTTACTGTGATAAGATAATATACTGATTGAATCAAACAAATTTCGTTAATTCGAGTAATTTACTGAATTAGTGGTCTTGTTTTATTTGATTGAGAATTGTTTTAATAATAAGTACAAAAATACATTAGGCAAAGAACTAAATTAGAGAAGCTGAGAAAGCGAAGGAAACAAACAAACTTAGAAAAAGAGAATACAATGAATTGGAGCAAAAGAAACATAAAGAGAGAAATGAAATAAGCAATAAATAAATAAAAAAGCAATAAACAATTAAAATAAAAGAGAGCATAAAAAAATCAAGCAGACTGTAGTCTAAATGATTTTTTTAGCTGCTGTATAGAGCAGAAAGATAACCATAAATTCTTTTATCTAGAACAAAAGCAACAGTGAATAATTGAATTTAAAAATATTACAATAGTTGAAATACACAGAAAAAAGTGGAGGTTCTTTTTTGTTTCAGTTCTAATGAAACATAGGGAAATCACGTAGAAAGTGGTGCCATCTATGAGGGTTCCTTTTTGTTGTATATCTATTGGAACCCGAAAATCAGTTCTAATTAACCCTTCAGTTTTTTTTGTGTACTAAATCTTAATGGTTGTTAATTTCCTAAAAGAAATTATAGAAAAATAAAAATATGTTAATTTTAAAATTTGTTTCATAAAATCAGCAATATCGTTCATTCCATAACGAACATTGTTCACTGGAATTTTCAGTTAATAACGAAAAATTTTCACACCATTTTTAAGTAGCTAACTCTCTAAATTTTTATTTTTTAAGCACTTCACGCTTAACGCACTTTACACAAAAGACTTAACATTCACTGTGAACTAGTCACTAAAATTCACGAGCACACGAGGAGCAAGCCTGGTTTTGTCACGAACTCGTATAAACGCGCTGGGATAATCGAAATCACACGAGCATGCTTTTATCGAGCGTTCGCTGGCCCAGGAATGATAAGTGAGATTCACTATATGCATATCTTATCGGAATTGCACGCGCGTCGATGACACGTTTATATTAGTAATCGATACGTCGACTGGATCATCTCGAATTTCGATGGTTGGAAGAGTGAAAGACTCAAATTCTAGGACAGAGACTTCTGCTCTCGAAGAGGGTATCAGTATTACTGGGTGCCACTGCGACAGGGAGAGAGACTCACGGCAATGGCTTGGTACCTGTTATCAGTCTCGCGTTATTCCTCTTTTCTCTCCCCAACTCTCTTTTCATATGTTTCTCTCGTGTCCTCTTATTCTTCTGATAAGACCAAACAAACATTTTCTATCTTCTTTACTTAAGGCGGAAAAATAATGTGAGTCAGTGCCTTGAGAGCAATTTGGGTAAGCAATTTTAATGCTGATGCAGTTTAGATGGGTGAAGTTTTCATAAAGTTTTCATAAAGTTTTCATTTCCATCAGTTTTCATGCCTTTTTCTTAGATTCTATTGGAGTTTTAACTCAAATAAAATCTATGGGTTATTTATCTAGTTGCAAAAGGAAATAATAATTTGATGCATTGTTTGTTATATTGATAAAGTATTAAAGGTTAGAAACTAATATTGTATTCAGAATTTTCAGATAATCTATAGTTCAAACTTATTTGTTAGAGTGTACCTTTTATTCAAATTAATTTCTCTTTCCTTTTAAGCATATTTTTTTTCTGAATCAAATTTTCATTCATTACATCATTACATTCATTCATTCATACATTACATACATAGTTATCAAACATTGAAGTCTTGTTTATTCCAAAACGATACAGTGTTGCAAGAACTTTGAAATAAAAAAAAATTTAAATGGAAGAACGAAATATTTTGAAACAGCATAGAGTTCAAAAATCTACAACCTTCAGTTTTCATCCAATGCACAATATCTTTAAATAACAATTAAACAAATTTTGGAGATATCTGTGAGACGCGATTTTTAAATTTGGCTTTGTTTATATTTATTTATTTAACGCAAAGTGTGGTAAAAAAGGCAACTTTGCCGTTTTATTTTTTTTTTTCTTCAGGAACGATTGTCATATATCACAAAACGTTTTAAATCCATACTGAAACACTCCCACGATACGAATAATTTTTATGATAATCACATTAATCGATATAAACAAATTGAGTCAACAAATAAACAACGGACTGGTTTGATAAAGCAAAACATTTTTTTTTGGACTAAAATTGCTATATTTTATCTCTAGCGCAACAATGAATGGTAAACATGTATGAAATCTATAAAATTATTCGAGAAATTATTATTGTCATAAACAATAATCATAAAAAAATTAATAGATTCTTAGTTTTCTGTAAATTTCACCCATTTTTTCGGTTTCATTGCTTGATATGCTCATAGAAGTTGCAAATTTTCATTATCTCATTATCTTTCATTATCAGTTGTCAAAGTATGACAACAATTATTTTTATAAACAAATTGGATAAGCAAAAGCAAAATTTTGTCATTTTCGCGCAGAATCTTTGGTTCTTTCACGCAAGTTTGCCTTTAAATGCATTGACGAAGAAGCCCAACTGCAGGAAATTGATGAGCATTGATACTTGTCATTTTTTTTTAAACAAACTGGATAAACAAAAGCAAACTTTTGGCCTTTTCGCGCAGTATCTTTAGTTTTTCCACGCGAGTTTGTCTCTACAGGAAATTGATAAGTATGAACAATTGTTATTTTTTATAAACAAACTGGATAAACAAAAGCAAAATTTTGTCATTTTTACACAAAATCTTTGGTTTTTCCACGCGAGTTTGCCTCTAAATGCGTTAACGGAGAGGCCCAACTACAGGAAATTGATGAGTATTAACAATTGTCATTTTTTATAAACAAACTGGATAAGCAAAAGCAAAATTTTTGCATTTTTGCGCAGAATCTTTGGTTTTTCTTACGCAAGTCAGCCTCCAAATAAAAACAGCACATTTTATGTTTGGAATTTAAATCCTTCACTTTTGTAAACAAATATAATAAACAAAAACCAATTTCTAATATTGCATTAACATTTCAAGGTAAAAAAGTATCTTTTTTTTCAACTTCTTCACTTTGAAATGACTCAATAAAGACGAATACGAGTACTACGAATATTTGACTTAAATTGAACTTTCTCTATTTGCATAAAGAAGTTTAATAAACAAAAATTATTTTTCAAAGTGTGGTGAAAAAATTCCACAAATTCTTCGTTCTGTTTTCATATTTCTTGAAGTTGCATGTACACTTAATACAAAAAATGTCTTATTGTTTATAACCATGGCAATTATTATTAATTAGCAATGTTCTGTTAGCCTCTCTGTTAACGCATTTGGAGTCAGACTCGCGTAAAAAAAACCAAAGATTCTGCGCGAAAATGCCAAATTTTGCTTTTGTTTATCCAGTTTGTTTATAAAAAATGACAATTGTTAATACTCATCAATTTCCTGCAGTTGGACCTCTCCGTTCACGCATTTAGAGGCAAGCTTGAATGAAAAAATAAAAAATTCTGCGCGAAAATCACAAAATTTTGCTTTTGTTTATCCAATTTGTTTATAAAAATAATTTTCATCATATTTTGACAACTGATAATGAGAATTCGTAACTTCTATGAGCATATCAAGCAATAAAACTAAACAAAGGGGTGAAATTTGCAGAAAACTAAGAATCTATTAATTTTTATATGATAATTGTTCATAACAAAAATAATTTTATGTATTACATACATGTTTACCATTCAATGTTGCGCTAGAGATGAAATATAGAAATTTTAGTCCAAAAAGAAATTTTTTGTACATCAAACCGCTCCGTTGTTTATTTGTTGACTTAATTTGTTTATAACAATTAAGTTGATTATTATGTAAATTATTCGTATCCTGGGGGTGCTCTCGCATGGACTTAAGACGTTTTGTGATATTTGACACTCGTTTCTGAAGAGAGAAAAAAAAAAACTGCAAAATTTCCCTTTTTACCACACTTTGCGTTAAATAAATAAATATAAACAAAGCCAAATTTAAAAATCGCGTCTCACAAATCTCTTAAAAATTTATTTAACTGTAATTTTTATTAAAAAAACTGTAAATCGGATGAAAACTAAAGGCTGTAGCTTTTTTTGAACAATAAATTCCTGTTTCGGACCACTGTGTTACGGTAGAAACGTGTTAAGGCAACCTTTCGAAATGTAAAGGTCAGATTCCATAAATAAATTTCAATAATCAGATATTTTTCCTTCGATACGATTCCATAAATCAAGATATCGATTCCATAATTCCATAATTCGATACGATTCCATAAATCTCATATCAAGATACTAATCTTGATCACTGTAACTACAGAAAAATCTCATAATTAATAATCCTATTATCTGCCAAATTTTCTCATGGATCGAAAATCAATCTTCTATTCGTCTAGCATAATTTCAATTCATTCAAGCAGTAAAATTCGTTAATTACCTTCACTACATCAGATAAGATGAAAGTCATCCAATAACTAATAACTAACTGATCATTGTCAACAATATTTTATTCACCTAAGCAGGTGCTTCTTCCGCAGAATACTCAAAGACCCCTAACTTCTGGCAGATAGCAAAAACGATAAGAATGAAGATAACGAGAAGGATAAGAATGACAATATATCCAAACGGCGATATACCCGTCCGGAGACTAATGGGATCGTAAAACACATAAGCAAGCTTATCTATTTACGATTTTGTCTTACGTGGGTTCTCCATACGCGAGGGGAAGGAAGGTTCGCTGATCCTGATAGTTACCTATAAATTATGACCTCTCGTTAGCAATGTTCTTGAGTATTTATATACTCGGTACAGCCTCCACTGCACTCGAATTTTCTAATTTCATTTATTCGTGATTGATTTACTGCCTCGAACAAAGTCGATCAGGAATACATAAAAGCTTTACTTCAATACAGAGTCTTTAAATTGCTTATTATCAATTTCAAATCACTCACACGTAGACTGCTTTAAGTTTAAATATTCTACAATTCTATTTCTATTTAGAAACTATTAAGGGCGTTGGTGGGTTGTGAAATTTCGAAAAAAATTATTTCCATGTGTTTTAAGGGTTAGAATACTTTACTCTCTAAATTTGAATCAGTCAAAATTTTCACAGATTTCATTCAGTGACCCATTTCTAGCTAATTCGCTAGTGAATTTTGACTGAATTTCAGTGAAATTGACTGAAATTCAGTTAAAACTCAATTGACTGAATTTCAGTGAAATTGACTGAAATTAAGTCAAAATTCACTGAACAATCAGTGAGAAATGGGTCACTGGATGAAATCAGTAAATATTTTGACTCAGATTTAGAGAGTTCTCTAAACCTGAAAGTCACTTTTGACTAATGAAACAGTCATCACAGTACCTGTTGTTGTTAAAAAAATAGAAAAGCGAACCTTTTTTCAAAAATATGTCACAAAAGAATGTTTTATAAAATAAAGCTGAACTTTACTTGCTATGCATTTTTATGCTGTTTGGTTAAAAAATATTCCTTCGAAAGATTGCATGTAATATTTGCGCATTTAATTCCTTACCTAACTTAATATTCAAGAATAAAAAAGTTATAAATGAAAAACTTCAAAAAACGATGAGTAATGTTCTTCCTTTTTTGAGAATTTTCGCTTATAACTTTTTTGTTCTTGAATATTAAATTATTAAGGAACAATATTTTTTGGTCTCTTCAGTAAATTTGCGATCTCATAGGTATGCACTTTTGTATTCTCAAAATAGTCTTTGAGAAAAAAACCAAAAAGTTAAAAAATTTATATTTTCGAATGTTGATTTTTTGCATTTTTTCACTCAAAATAATTGTTAGAGGCAAAAAAAGTGTTTTATCTTTTTACAAACCACTCCATCCTAAGAGGGTTAAATTGGGTTATTATACGTACTATGAATAGTTTTAAAAATATTGATTGCAATAGCAAAAATTATTGCCAATAAAGTGAAAGGAATTCTGTACAATTTTGTATATTTAAAACAGAGATGCATTCAAGCGAGATCTCGTCTTTCAAGATATTGTCTCGATGTTGTCTTGTCATTATCAAGAATCTTGAAAAAATTATTTAATGGCACTAATCTATATGTTACCATGGTTACCTAAATATTTTCACCCTACTTCATGTTGTCAAAAGCAAGAATTCTCGAAAAAAAACATTTAAAAAATTTGACTGTTCAAGAATTTTGGCTAAAAATATTGTCGAAATTTCGAGCGATATGAAGCAGGATCAAGATTTTCTTGTCTTGAGGTGCATTACTAATTTTAAGAAAATTCCTTAATGTTGAATCTGACCTTTGGAACTCAACACTCAGAAAATAGTTTGCTTGATTCAACCAAATAAATGCATTGCTATATGGCCAACCAAAGTTTTTTTTTAATCAAACAATGTTTTACTTGACCCAATCAAAAATTTGGTTCATTCAACCGAAGTTTTTGGCCGATCAAAAAATTTATTATATTAAACCAAATGTTTATTCAAATAAAATAAATATTTATTTGAATCAACTAAAATTTGTTTGGGATAATGAAATATTTGAATCTATTCAAAGAAACAGTGTGTTTGATTTGAATAAAATTTGTTTCTGAGAGAAATCTATTGCAAAATTAAAGATTTCAATGCTCCCAAATCTTCTTAATTCTGTTTTATGTTCTAAGAAAGTGGATAGTTCTTTGAACCTATTATGAAAAATCATTTGTATTAGTCATAAAAAATTTTAAACTGTAGAAGAAAAAATATTTAAACAAAGGCAGAGAAAACAAACTTGGCTGCAAATAAGTTAGTACATGCCGATTTTTAATAAAGTGTTATTTTATCAATTGAGAAAAGGTGAAAAGGTGACAGATATAAGAAATAGGTGACGAAATTCAAAATAGGTAAAAAAAGGTGAATAGCTGACTGGAAACAGTGTCGACTCATTCACTAAATGATTTAGTAACCATTCTGACTAATTTCTAATCAATAATGACTAATTCAAGTGAATAAATTACTAATTCAATTTAGTTATAGTGCATAATCTGACTCCACTTATCTGCATTAGCTCAAAAAAGTTTTTTAAGGAAATACTCTCTAAAAAGAATGAGTAGTTTTCTTCTCATAAGTCGTTTACTAATTTCTTTAGTGAGCGCATCTACTAATCTTTAATAAAAAAATACTATTTTTTAATAAAAAACTACTATTTTTAATAAAAAATGCAAATTCATTTAGTAAACTAACTAAATGAATTTATTAGTAAGCCTTACTAAGTGAATATGTAGTTTTCTACAAAAATCTTACTAAAGCAATTGATAAACGACTTCTCCTGATTTCATTCCGGGTTGCTACAAAATTCCAATTTCAAACTTCCCTGACTTTCCCTGACTAATTTTTCATTTTCCCATACTGTTATTTGCCGTTATAATTAAAATTATAATTATATAATACAGGGATCACAGTGGTTCAGCAGTTCAATTTTAGAGAAAATAGGGGATTTCTTTTTCGAAAAAGGGGATTTTAAAAAAAGAAGGGAAGTTTTTTTCTTTTAAAAATACTAAGGAAGCTGCAATTCTCCAAAATCTTAAAAAATCCTCAAAAATCTTAGATTCCTGCCCAGAACCTAATAAAACATTCCTCAAATTTCCAAACTTTCTGAATCTTTCAAATGCTCTATAATTTTCTAAAATCCTTCACGAATTTTGGGCTTTTCAACCAACTTTTAAAATCTTCTAGAATATTTTTAGTTTTCCATAAACTTGTAGATTCATTTAATCTTTTAAA